>JAVYIG010005109.1:0-144504 GCA_035222895.1 Strongylocentrotus droebachiensis | reverse complement strand
CACGAGCTGTGACCGGCGTCGATGTCAGACGGGAAACTACCCATCCAGAATTATATTTTGTTAAAGATAAGTTTAATTACATACTGTATTATTACTGAAGCCAAAACAAAGTGTGTGAAACAGGAGAAATGATTGGAAATTAAACGTTACAATTTAACTTTAATTAACAAGCTCTATTTCCCTTTATTCTGTGTGTCCGTAGCAATAATAAACAATAAAAAAAAGTCTCACGTGACACATTTAAAGTATCCTTCCTCTTGAAAACTAAGTATCACAGTTCCTTGTTTGCTCAATATCAAGCACCGTCATTTCCTTATCTATCACAGACCGCCCAATTAGAGTAATTGTATTGTCTTTTTTTCTTCAATGATCGTGTGATATAATTACCAAACTTATCACATGGCTTAACCAACGATTCATTTCATTTTGCATCTCACGGTGTTTCACAATCTCGACTCTTGTCTCATTTTGAAATAATACCCGAACTTAAAGCATCTTTGACTCCGCTTTGACAGGATTTATTCCTAAAATTATACACGCCAAGATGAGGGAAGAGGAAAAATGTTGATTAGGGTCATCAAAAAGAGAAAGGACGATTTGATGGGAACAATCTTGAAACAATTCTGCTGATGAAGGATCTAGTTTTAGACAAGCCTTAATTCTCTGCCGAGAACCGAGTCACTGGACTGCAATCTTACATAGGTGTATCATGTTCATAGACACTGCATATTTGGCGAAAGGAAATTAGATGCTTGTTTCAAAAGTCAAAGAAAAATGTCAAAGCTGGAAATGAGTCAATGAAATGGTGTTACAGAGAACTTAGACTTAAAAGCGCGTACCATATAGGACAAATGAACTTAAAGAACACCGAGAGACAATCAAGAGCACAGTTGTGGGAACTACTGAATTTTCATACCTGCGGATATCTCTCTGAAATGGTCCAGGACTTGGCCTATCGACCTTCTTGGGAAGCAAAAACAACTATCCAGTTAACTCATGTAGCAGCTTGGTTGGTCGGAGGTTGAAATGGCGCTTCAATCACTCCAACTATAATACATCAAGTGGTGATATTCTGGGTATGTGATACAAAAATACTTTCTTAGCAGTCAACTTAAACAAACACATTTTGAGAAGCCATATTAAGCACGATTTCTACAGCAGCCGCAAAGACTTCATTGTTCTACCGCGGATATAGGCCTAGATTTCATTTTAAGAAGAAAAAAAGGTTAACTCAACGTAATCATCTTGAGGGACCGAGTACTACTTTAATTTTCCTTCGGTTTTCTCGCATCAACTCAATATCAGCGACCTGTTGTTTGGAACTCATGATGGCCGTGTACGCTCAGGCAATAAGCTTTATAGTACTGTGTGGATTCACTTTGCTATATGGTGTGGTGATGGATCGCACCAGCATAACTCTTAATCATACCTGCTCGGAAAACTCGAGGTACCATAGCGCCAACTGCTCATATCGCGGTCTGACATCGGTTCCCCGGAATCTTTCACACGACTTACGTTCCTTCTACGTTTCTCATAATAACATCTCTATGCTCCTCGACAAATCGTTCGTTAACTATACACAGCTAGAAACTTTAGACTTTAGTTATAACTCCATCTACCTCATTGAGAATGAAACATTTCATGCGCTCCTGCTACTTAAGGTATTACGGCTCCATCGCAACAGTATCAGTGTCCTACCTATTTCCCTCCTGGAGAAGAATGTTCACCTATCCTCATTAATCCTACATCATAATAGTCTCAAGAGAATTCCTCGCATCTTTGGAAACAATCTGCAAACTACTCAGTTTGCAGAAGATGGGGAGAACGCATGCGGATGTAAGAATTTGTCACTTTTTGATTTGGCTTCTAATGAAGTCAGTTCACTAGAGCAAGGAGACTTTTTAGCTTTACGGAATTGCTCCTTCGATAGATTTGAACTGGACCATAACGATATAAAGAGTCTCCCTCAAGCAGTTTTCACGTATTTACCAGCAGCATACTTACTCATCGATTATATATCTTTGGGTAAATTCCACGCCGAGTCCTTTCTGGGTAACAAGGCAATAGCAAAGGTGACCATAACCAGGTCGGCCATAACATCCATTGTACCCATGAATACATCGGAAATACCAAGAGATCTTTTTCCAGGTATAACAAAACTTTATCTACAGTACAACAAATTGATAAATATTCCAAAGTACGCCCTGGATGGTTTCGAAGACCTCCAGGTACTAGAAATTGGATCCAATTGTTTATCTAGTCTTCATAACGAGTCATTTTGTGGATTGAAGTCGCTGGTTAGATTGCAACTTTCTTATAACAAAATTAAGTCGCTTCCACGAGGAACATTTGCTTGCGCCGAAAAGCTTGAGAGCATTGATTTATCACACAACTACCTTTCTGTATTAGATCCTCAATGGTTCGATGGGAGCCACAGTCTCAGCACTTTGACATCCTATCAAAGCAACATTCATGAAATCAAAACTATACCATGGAACGCAACAAATCTTCAAACACTTATCTTGATCGATAACAACATTAGGTTCGTGAACAACACTACATTCGTTGGTTTAAACAATCTAAAAAATGTTGATTTCTCTAAAAATAAGTATCTCCATTTTTCCGTCGATGCCTTTGAAAAAACCAGTTCTTTAGAAAAGATCAGAATGAACAATTTGGTCAAATTCACCATGGCTGGTTGTTTCAGAAATATGCATCAACTAGTATTCCTTGATGTGTCCTATATTTATAGTCACTTACAAATTACTTCCCGTAGCCAATTTAGTCATACGTCGGCGCTGAGGATTCTAAACTTATCCGGAACTAAAATCAAAGCCGAAGATCTAGTCCAATTTACAAGCAGTACATCACTGTTTTCAGGACTGGTCTCGTTGCACACCCTTAAACTGCAACAAAACTTATTCAATGATTTACACCACGTTCCTAACGCATTTACCACACTTTGGAATCTTCATGAACTAGATCTGACTAACTGTCGCATAAAACAAATTGACTCGGGGATATTCAGGAATCTCACGTCGCTAACATATCTTTCGTTGATCGAAAACATTATTAGAATAATTCCCGAGAAAGCTTTTCAGGACTTACAGAATTTACGTAGTCTAAAGCTACAATATAACTCTATTACAGTTATCGAGAAGAAATTATTTGCTAAAACTCACAGTCTCCAGTATCTATCCCTCCATGGTAATCAAATTTCCACGATAGATCCTTTCACATTAATACCACCAACTCTAAATGTGTTAATTATTGCGAGAAATCCCTTCACATGTACCTGCCAATTTGCGTGGTTCAGAGAATGGCTGGACAAGGTGAATACAACAATCTATCAAAGAAATGAGACTCGTTGCTCTAGTACCTCCTTCAAATTGCTAAAAAATCAGACTATCTGGTCGTTCCATCCTAAAGATTACTGCGGAGTCAATATCTATCTTATTGTAGGTGTATCTCTGGCAATCGTGACCGTTCTGTCACTAAGTGTCATTGTGTACCTAAAGCGATGGTGGCTGAACCACAAACTATTTCTCTTAAAGTTGGCCATCATTGGATATCAAGAAATAATAGGAAGTCAAGGTCCTGAGGACTACGAGTATCAGCTTAACCTCATGTTCCGTGAAGATGATGAGTCACTCACAGAGAATTATTTCAATCTGGACTTGGGTAATCCAGATTCAAATCAAATTACATGCCAAATCCTTATAATTTGAGAACTCTCTCATTTATAGGGCTTATAGCCTCCACTGCTTTGCTTTTCTCATGGTATAGCCAACTATCACCTCCATCACACTTTATATGACATTTTCGCTGTATATTTAACTTTCTCATTTTCACTCCTTCGCTTTCCTCATTAAAGTATTTATGAAATCACTAAAAGTAAATTCTCTCTTTCTCATGCAGTAGTAGAAAGACATCGCATTTATACAAACATTAACACAATACACTTAAATAATTAATTAATGATGCTTTTTGCAGTTGAAATGTAATCCATGTTTCTTTATTTGGCAATACAAATAAATGCACTGATAACAAATAAATAATTATTTACACAAAATAGGTTGTCAATCACTTTTATAAATAACACAACTTGCAAAATATACAAATGTATATCATGCTGTTTGTTCTGACGTATAACTTTATACATGACATGGACCCTTTAAAAACGTATAAGTTTATACATCGTACAGACCATCCAAAAACGTATACATTTATACATCGTACAGACCATCCAAAACGTATAAATTTATACATTGTACTGACCATCCAAAACGTATAAGTTTATACATCGTACAGACCATCCAAAACGTATAAATTTATACATCGTACAGACCATCCAAAACGTATAAGTTTATACATGGATTTGGAGGGTGCGTGCCATGTATAAACTTATACATATAAACATACGTATAAACTTACACAGTGATCCTACAAATTGACCCTCTTAAAGTGATGTGAAACTTTAATATAATAACAAGGAGTAATTACAGCTGGAGTAAAAGCTTAACAATTTCCTCTGAAGTAGGCTCAATGCCACAACAACCACGACAAATATATATGCGCTCACCGAATACATGCACATTGATTCAAAAGAACTAACGATGAAACACCCGCGGCCAGTATTACATTACAAAACGTAGCTTATTACACTTTGTAAAAGATAGCGTGTCGTGACGCGTGGTTATAACTAGACGTGCGTTAAATAAAAAATAAATCCTTGCGTCGAGATTAGTGTATATAATATGTTGGCGAATCCAACGTGACATGCGTCTTTATAGTTATGTTTGTCTCATACAATTTCAGTCAAAACTTTGAACATACATGTAAGTTGTCAAACGTTCAACTAGGAAGTATTGCAAAGAGCACACCACATTTCAACCCCCACCCCCGCACCAAGATGATGTTTTATTTGTGGAAGTGAAGTAGTTCGTTCTTTGTCAAGAATATAAAGGGAACGTCGCTAGAGGTGACGTCATAATTTGACCCTTCCCGAACACACACACACACACACACACACACACACGCAGGCACGCACACATACACACACGCGCGCGCACACACACACACACCACCTCCACTGAAAATACATATTTTCAGTTCTGTGGTCAGGTATAATAAATGCACGTTACTATATGATTCGTTATCGGTGTATTAAAGAATTCTCTATTGTTAACGAATTGAAAAGAGAAAGAGAAGGATATTATTTTGGGGTCTAATTCCGATAAGGAAAAAGCATTATTTATGATCTACTTTTGAAAAGAATTAATGAAAAATGTAGTCTAGATTAATTTGATATAAGAGCTAATTGACATTTATTAAACAAACGTTCTTTGGCTCAGTTGTAGAGCAGTGGTCTCGTAACCAGAAGGGGGCCCCGGGTTCGAAACCAAATCGATACATAGGTTCTACTCGTCGATGGATGAAGAAAGAAAGAAAGGCCATCAAATGACGGAGTTATTCAATTTTTCTATATCTCTCTCTCTCACACACCCATATACACACACACACACCCCCTTCTCTCTCTCTCTCTCTCTCTCTCTCTTTCCTTTTTGTTTCTCTCTCTCTCTCTCTCTCGATTACCCCCTCTATATCTCTTTCTCTCTCTTACTCCTTTATGCTATGCAATGGGAGGGGTCAAATCGATTGCGTTCACATGAGAAAGAAGAATGTCAGATGAAATTGTTTGCAATGTACACACCCGAAGAATATTTAGGATAGTCAATTTCGATGACAATACTTGGTTGCTTAACAAATATGTAGCTTTCAATCTCCATTTTTGTACAATACAAAATTAAATCATAAACTTAACATTTCAACATGAAATATCATCTGTACTTCACTAATACTCGTCTCGCTGTATAAACTTCTCTTTCTTGTCGGTTTAACAGTACAATTTCTCCTGTAAGGAACACTATTTTTGAGAATTTTTTTATAATCACTGATATATGAAATAGTATGAAATATTGTTTTCTCATTAAGTTCAACCCCTTATTTTTGTCTTAATTTTTTAACCTGTAAATAGTTTGTTAATGTACAATTTTCGCAATGAATAAACTATTTTATATGGATCAGTCAAAGTAATTTTTGTTGTTTTTCATATAGACCTATATTTCATAAAAACTCATGCACTCACACAAAAGACATTTGTTAATATGCATGTATATGCGTACGCACATGCCTATTATGTACTTTGATTCGATATTTTTTTTTAAATGAATAATCACTTAACAGATGTTAATCCCAAGAAATTGATTTTAGATTCACATGATGATTGCTCTTGTCTCACTCCCACCGAATTTAAATGATAATTTCAACCTTAGTGGTATAATGCCCGTAGTCTTTCTAGAAACTTTGAAAATATTCACATATTTTGGGATACACTTTCACTTAAATTCTTTGTTATTTGAAGTTTCAGAAACTTGGATTTTGTATACCCCTATTGTTCCTTTTTGTTTTAATAGATGATTACATGTTTATGCATTCAGGAAGAGGAGGTGGTGTCGCATTATTTGTACTGTTCGCAACTTCGCACTGATTTATTCGATTCGTAAGATGATTATGTGAATATTTATGTTTAGATCTTATGTTTGGATTGACGTTTAATTATACAATAGGTGTTTTTTTACAGAAAACCTAACTCTGTTATTTTGATTTTTTACAGTTTTATAATGATGCACTTGGTACTTTATCGCATGGAAATGTTGTTATAGCCGTTGATTTGAATAAATATTTTCTTAAATTGAATAATGCTCAAGTGATTATTTCTGACGCTTGTAAATTTGTAAATATGAACCCCTCGTTTGGGCTTCAAAATTTAAATACAATCCCTACTCGAATTACAGGTAATAGTGATAATATATTTACTGATATGAAAAATTGCAAATGCGCAAGTGGAACTATATGTACTGATAATTCAGATCTATTAACTATATTATCGTCATTTGAGTTAGTTAAATACTCTAACAATAATAACCTAATAATCTCATGTTCGTAAAATCACCCAAAATCTATTAATTCATTGAGAAGGGGGTTAGATTGGTAATGTTTGTATATGTATTACAATGCAGAACAAATGTATAATGTATTTTATTCTCTTGTTAAGTAGATTATATGATAAATATTTACCTCTTGTACCTAATGAATCTAAAAGAACTGGATATTTATTAAGAAGATTTGAGAAGAAAATAAATTGTACAAAACATTTATTCGCAATAGATCTCCTGGAAATGAATATAATTTTAAATCATACCGAAATAGAGCAAATAATTTATTAAAGCAATTTTGTTATTATTATTGTGCTCAATTTGGGGGAAATGAACGGTAATGTTAATGGTACATGGACAATTATGAATACTTTATTGAACAAAAGAATACCCTCATTGTCTTTGTATTTTGATTAATTAATAATGATTAATTAATACAGAATGAACAAACTATCGCAAATGAATTTATTTCGTATTTTAGTTCTTATTGTTCTACTTTGCATTATAATATTGCTCGAATTGATTCGTTGTCCCGTACTGATTATTTGTGTGATCCTGTATCTCAAACATTATATTTTAATGCTAAAACGGAAAATGGATTGTTTGAAGTTTGTAAGTTATTAAAAAACACTCTTATTCGTGTGGATATGATAATATAAGTTGTAAAGTATTTAAACAAATAATTTATAATTTATTTTTCCTAGTAAATTAAAGATTGCAAAAATTTAACTTGTCCATAAAATAGATGATTGTCATTTATTCAAAAATTATCGACTGATATCTTTTTTGCCCTGTATATCCAAACTATTATAAATATGTGTTTATAATTTTCTGTCTAAAAATGATGTACCTTCTGATTGTCAATCTTATTCTACTACCCATGCTTTAATTGGTTTACAGGATGAAATAACTTAAGCAATTGAAAATAATTTTTGTATTGAAATATATTCAGGGATTTATCGAAAGCTTTCAATATTGTTGATCATTAAACTCTTTTGTCAAAATTTTATTTGTATGCAATACGCGGGATCCCATTTAATTTTTTTAAAGATTATTTACACAATCGTCTCCAATATACTATGTTTAAATATTCTATAACCGATTTTCTGTTATGACATGTGGAGTCCCCTAAGGGTCTATCCTAGGTCCCTAGTTGTTCTTAATACATATTAATGATCTATTTAGATCCTCTGAAAACTAAGAATATGTTATGTCCGCGATGAAACAACTCTTATCTTTACTCAATCGGATTATTCGGATATTAGTAACGTTGAAAGCAATGTTAATGAAGAAGTGAATAACGTGGCTAAGTGGCTTAAAGCTTATAGATTGATTCTTAATCTGAACAAAATCAACTATTGTATATTTCATAATAAAAAACATACTGTTTCAAATTTGTTTAGTAACAAGCCTATATCACTTCGAATTAATTATGTATGTATATCTAAGAAAGAAGTTGTTAATTCTCTTGGTAAAATGTAGACATTTTGTTGGGATGCACATATTAATAATGTTATCAGTAAAGTGTCAAACTGTATAGGTATACTGCATTAATTAAAGACTTATGTAACTCTTTCGATGTTAATTATACTATATAATTCACTCACATTGTCTCATTTCACACATTGTATTGTTATTTGGGGAAATTCAAGTCAAATGAAAATGAACACTCTTTATAAGTTACAGAAAAACCTTACAGTTACATAAGGTATTTATTTATCTCATTTTGGTCCATTATTCTTAAGATAAAAGTGCTTGAATATTTTCGTTTTGTTTATATATCACAAAGCATTAGTTGGCTTCAATTTTTGTCTCTTATTGCTTCCATGTAAGAAAGCTGCATTGTTCTCATTAAATAATGAAATTCAAGCTTAAAATACTAGTTTTTGTTATTTATTTCATTTATGGAAAGTAAAAAACAAGTTTTGTCAAAAGAAATCAGTTAGAAATGCCTTACATTCCATTTGGAATAATTTACCCAGTGCACAAGATGCATTACAGCTAAGTTATACGAAGAAAAAGAGATATATAGTAATGTGAATGCAGACCAACTGGGAGAGTCAGAGGGGGGGGGGGGTAGAAAGCGACGCAAAGTAGAAGTGTTGTGTGGACATTAAACAGGGAGAGAGAGAGGGGAGGGGGGATCACTGAGAGCCCCTGAATAAAGTTTACTCGGACTGAGACTACAATACAGGTGCGTTGAATACTCGTCTACGATCACTCAGCGAATGAGAGTCTTGATTGGGCATCAGTACATGTATGAGAGAAAAGGGTCTTAATTTGTCATAATTATAAATCAGAATAATTTTCCTGGGAAAAAGGATATTCGACGACGACTGAACTAGTAAGTTGATAACAGCGATATGTTCTGGCTGTTTTTTCCTAATAACGTGTGTTCTAATTAGAGCATAAAGGTGTTTCTGAACTTACAATTATAATATATACTACTATTCACATTGTATACACACAATGCATTAACAATGTTCCCATTCATACCGAAATATTGACACACACAAATCCATTATTTCTGTTCATTTGTTTAGAACACATTTTTTTAATCTTAACTATTCAGTCACTGGTTCAATTTAACTAATATTTCCAATTTTTTTCTCAGCTTATTTTCACAAGGCAATAAATATTCTGCTTGGCATAAAGGAATTGAAGAGTACTGTTTATTTCTGTCACATTTATACTACATCCATGTTATCTGTTCTTGTAATGTATCTGTCATGGGGCATTATATTCCACAACCACACACCAACATAGAATGAGTAATTGAGAAAGAGAGAAGAGGGAGATACAAAGAAGAACAAATAAGAAGACTGAAAGCGGTAGAATGATGGACAAAGAAAGAGCATACGGAAAAGAGCAATATGAGAGAGAGAGAGAAAGAGAGAGAGAGCGAGGCAGAGAGGGAGAGAGAGATAGGGAAAACCGAGTCAATAACTATTATAGGTCCACTTTGTATTCGCAAGGGGGAGAGTCAAAGTTCAGATAGGGAAGTGCACTATTTCGTGTATCAGAGGGACAGTCATGTCACTTATTTGCACTTAATCAATCGGATCAGAGCAGTTTGGGTTTCCAAATCATGACCATGCTTCCTAATGGTAAAGATAATCCTATACAGTGTATGAACGAAAGTGCCAGAAAACAAAACAGTTAAGGACAGAGTCAGAGGAAGTTTATACAAGAAAAGATTATCGATACCATAATCATATATTACGTAGTAATCGTCACAATATTGCGGTTAATATTGAGACAATAGGCGATAGACAGTGGATCAAAAATTTAATTAAACCACATACTTGTTCAATATAAGGAATAAATATTTGCCAGGTATCACTTACATGTTTTTTTTTTTTAATTCTTCCATTTGCTAGAAGAAAAAAAGATATAAAGGCAACTCAAAGTTTGCAGTTTCAATTTTTGGCTAATATTAAATTAGAACCTTCATCTTTTCTTTGTTATCTTCTTTCTAAGAATCTATTAACTCATATACCAGCCATTTCTCCACCACTGTGTATTTGTACTTAACATCGAAAGAGGAATGATCAACTGGAAACAATAGGTGCGTTTAATCATTGATACAGTCAGTTGAAATCATACTTTTCATTCAAGATCCCGAGGTATTCAAGGCTCATGTGCTACAGAATTTTGAAAAGTAGGTTTATTGTTTTATTATTTTATTGCCTACATATGCAGATGTCTCCTCTAGGTCTATCAATCCCGCTATTCTTGCTTCATGTCTATGACGTCACTGGGTTCCAGAAGCTCCAGCCAATAGGAGAGCTTCTTTGATTGGATCCAGCTGTGACTGTTGTCAAATGTGACCACACCTGGTAGTAAAAGGGAGAAAAGAGGGTCAAATTAAATGTTGTTAAATAGGCCCCAGGTATGCAAAAGATGCAATAACAAGAAAAACTGAAAATTGACCAAGGAGGCCTAGTAGATCTGCATTATATGTTTCGTAATGTATTGATAGGTAATATAGGTGTTATTATACATTAACAAACTGTATGGTTCAATTCAAAGTGAATATCGACTTGATTTTGACCCCATTCTGCTCTCTAAAAATGTGAGAAAGATAAAGACTCGTTGTAAATAAGAAATCCGTTCCTTTATATACGAGCCATATGAAGGTGAAATTAATGTATCAATATACGACTTTCTACTATCCGATTTCTATTTTCTTTCATGAAATGGGCTTCATGCAAAGGAAGAAAATGTGGACGGATGCAAAATATTATCAAAATGATGAAACAGTGGCCTACTTACATTTGCCGGGTTCAGTTATCAAGACTTCACTGTTCTCAGGTACCATGTGACTGTTGTACTTCTCCAGTTTCAAAATGGCCGTTTTCTTACCCTTCGCGTCCACGAGATGAAAGCCGAATTTGATGTCGTTGCAATCTGTCTGGAACTCGTACCTAAAATACCCAAATAAAAGCAAGAAAAGAACATGTCAAAACGATATAGCTATTCACGTGTGCAATGCGTCAACATTTGCCTCCACATGATCGCATAAAATATGTTATCGTCATAATGTATCAAATTTGATGCATAAGTATTTGATAAGCTAGCACTTCGATACTTATTATTTCATTTACCTGTTGCGAGTGAGTGCCAAGTGAGAGCATTCACACGGTCAACCTACGCTAACCTCTAGGCGTGTTAGCGCGTTACTCCTTGAAAAATCCAGGAGTAAATCAGTTGGCGTAAAGGTCGAAGTAGTTATTAACACGACTATCGTTCAGACGGTCACTACTCCGACCTTTACGCCGACCTTACCATACTATTGCCGACTAGCTCTAGTTTAACGCCGACCAAAATTGCCATCGTGTGAACACGGCTGATGTCCGTTAAAGGCTAGATAGGTGTCAAATTCCCACGAATGCCAAAGAAAGAGCTGCATTAACATTTTTGAAACAATAGATCGGTTTACTAAAATATTCTTGTTTATTGATGTTTATTTCCTGGGAACCTAGTGTCGAGTTATTCATTAACAACTTGTCAATGCATGAACTATACAATACTTGGAACCCAGTCTGCTTACATTGTGTGTTGCTATGTCTGGCAAGCGTCATGCTGCTTTAAATTTTTCAAGTACAACCATTTTTTGAAACGTATGCCTCAAATTTGAATATGTTAGGAAACTGGTTTATTGTATTGATGGAACTTATACCTAATAATACCTAATACCTCAAGACACTGTTGGGTTTTGTAACCTGGTACTCGAATTCCACGACTCCTGCCCTAGATACCTGGTGGGTGGCCCATGTGTGGGGCGGCTCCCGGTCTTTCAGGTAGAAAGAGGTGGGTATCTTGCCTCCAATCTTCATCTATGCCATGTTCATAGGAAAAAAAATTAACATAACAAAAATGAGCCAAGAACAGTAGATTAAATATTATTAACTCACATAATATATGAACAAGGCATTAGACAAATACATGTAAATAAACCCCCCTCACTTGCATATCTCGCTATTACCCCCCCCCCCCCTCCCCCTGCAGTTTTATTTAACGTGGGGAGGGGGGACTTCAACAAAGACAGTAAACATTCAGAGTATTGCAACAAACCAGATGGCAGATAGTTTGGAATTAACTGTTCTGATATTAGAATTTGATATTTGTGGGAAATTCAAAGAAAAACTTATTATGTATCCATGCAACAACCAGGTGAGAAATTTTCATGTGAGATGAAATATTGGAGATAATGCTACGTACCCATGAATCAAATGCCTATGACAAATTACTAATTTATTGATTTTGGATCGCCTACTATTAGGATTCTGGGCTACTTTATAAATGATATCTCGATTTACCAGTGAAGTATACACATCTCGTTTCCATCAGGATCTGTCTTGGTTCCTCCCCAGTAAACCGGCAGCTGATCAGGGTCTATCTGCTTCAACAAAACCTCCTTCCAGTTACCTAGAAATGTTAGATAATTCCAAAATTATGTTGAGAATAGATCCATTATTAAACTAAGTATGTTCCCTTATGGAAATGGAGAATCAATTACACGTATAACTTGTCAATTAGTAGGGAAGCATTGGCAGGTCCCTCGGATAAAACTTGAAACTGTAGCCCCTGGTTGATTATATAAACGCAACTACTTTGATCTTAACAGTCAAGTAAAAATAAGATGACACCATCATCAATTCGTCTTGTTTTCATCATCATCGTCATTATTACCACTACTATCATCATCATTATCATCGCCAAAGTTTTGTTTTTTTCTGTCAGCAATTATTGATTTTAACCCCCCCCCCCTCCCCCCCCCCCCACTCAGTGTTATTTAGGGTACGCATATGCGTGTTCCAAGCGACCCCCCCCCCCCTTTCAGCAAAAGTCCGGTGTATAAAGTCAATACGGGTCGACCTTTTCCCTTGTTATACGAGCCTTTTTCAGCACCCCCCCCCCCCTTTCAGCAAAAGTCCGGTGTGTAAAGTCAATATAGGTAGACCGTTTCTTTTGTTACGAGCCGGAGAGTTTGGGAACACGCATGGTATCCCTCCGTTCACGGAGTAGGGGGGGGGGGGAGGGGTAACCTCACTTCCTAAAACTTGTAGTTTCTTCCTTGTCTCCTCTTGTAGGAATGGTTTGAAGATGGTGTAAGCGACCGGGAACACCATGGGTGCACGGATAATGTACATACAATGGATGAGCTCAGGATAATGCTGCTCAGCTAGGACAGCCATCTTTCGATAAGATAAAATGGCAACAAAAAATGAATAAGAGAAGAGAGAAAGACAGACAGAAAGATACAGACATAGACACGGACAAAAACAAAACTGTCTCTGTCAATTGACATTTCATCTACATCCTAAGACCGGTTACACCACCACCCCGCCCCCCTCATTGTGTTGACAAGGCCCCTCAGTCAAGGAACATGGTTAATCGAGCCTCTTTTCCATTTTATATTAATGCACAGATAATATCATAAATAACTGTTAATCTTTTCACTCTTTTGGTGTCGCCATTTAGTGGGCTGTTGACCTAACGATGACATTTTAAGGTCCCGTTTTCGTTTATTTATGCTACCCCTCATATAAATGATTTGAATCAAATTCGATTGAAGGCGTATCCAAAATGTCATAATCATATTGTTTCCTTTACTCCCTCCTCTCGATACAAGTTTAATTTCTATTTGTATAAAGATTTTAAGCATCTACCATCTGACAAAAACTAAAATAAATAGAAACCATCAATCAAAACACACCAGAAAAATATGAACAATTGGAAAAAAGGAGGAGTCACCTTGAGGAAGATATCAATACCAGGTTTCCATAGATGATGTACTCCAAGATTCTCCATGTCAAAGATCATCAACGATCCCTCAGTATGCTTCAATTCTCTCTAAGAGAAATATAATAACAATGCATTATGTACTGTCCGTTCTTTTCGGTAAATTTTTCATCTATATGCAGGGCCCTCAGAAACAATGGGATTGATACCGATGAAAAAATATAGCCGAAGAGAATAGAAAGTATAGTCATAGAAAACATGTTCATGGAGTTAAGGTCGGGTGTAGTAGAGTGTCTTCTTTCCACGTTGCATTTCCTCCTTTCCTTCTGCATGTTTGTCTTTATTTATTTTCTTACTTTTCTTTCTTTTCTCTCGTATTCGACGGGGGACGCCCAGCCCCCGTTTCTACGCCACTAAATATACCTGTTCTGAAAGACGCTTATGGCTGTGCATCAGGTCCTCAAGTGAATGAGCATAGGTCTTGAGGATATCACTGGTCTTGGCTGAATAAAGCACTCCTAAAATCAATCATATAACAAGTTTAAGTGGTTCATTCAGTGGCGGATTCATTATCCATATATCTGCCAACCCCCCTTCCCCCCCCCCCCCCCCCCCCACCAAAAAAAAATAAATAAATAAACAAATAAATAAATGTTTGCCTGTTTGGGGAGGGATGCATAATTTTGAGTAGGTAGACGTTTGTAAAGCTCTGTATCAAAAGTATAGCAGGTTTGGTTTGCCGGGGAAAGCCCCCTGTGCCCTCGGTCTTGGATCACCAAATGTCATCATAATTATTCAGACATGATTTTCGTTTGATTTATTTTATGATCACTTGCTGGCGTTGAAAGCAATAAGACAAGTTTGTGATAAAACACGAGTGTATGTAACCCCCTATGTAGTAGTTTGACATATTTCACACATTCTCATTTTACAATGAATACCTTTAGGGTCGAAGTTACCCATTGGTGATATATAAACACCATGACCCTCTTTGTCCAATCCAGATACTCCTCCACACCAGTATGTTTTCAATGCCTTAATAAAAAAGGGGGAAAATAAAAGCAAATATCAAAGATGACACTTTCATTTTCTTTAGATGATTGTAATGATTCAAATGAGGCGAGAATAAAAAATATAATATAAATACCTATATCTGTATATACCCTGTTGGTCATAATGGTGGAATATTTTATTTTTACCCCGATTTATGGAAAGATTTTAACAATGATTTATTCCCACTAGATCTAGATAATAGTATACATTCTCATATTTTATTGAATAATAATTTGTGAGTGTTTGTTTTGGGTGACTGCTAAAGCATGTGTATGGTACTATGCTAATCTACTAGGGGACCTACGTCCTTACGTCATAACTGACAGTAATGAGGAATAATGCCTCATGACAGGGCATTAATAAAGGTTATCGACACGGTTTTGATCCTGGGGGCTCGCAGTAACGAGGCCATTGCTTAGCCACTGAATCATGCCTGTACGTAGCGGGAGCTAGGGTACGTCGCCGCCCCCACAAATACAATAAAACAAAGAAAATGCAATACATTTTCAATAATTCATTGCATTTTGCCCCAACCCCTATGATGAAAAAATCCTCTATGTGGGCATGCCTTGACCCATAATGCATTGCCCTACAGAGGAATTTTTAATGTTGGGGACCGGGGGGAAATGCAATAAATTATTGATAATTTATTACAATTTCTTAGTTTTGTTTGTATTTGTGGGGGTGGCAACGTACCCTAGCCCCCGCTGCGTACAGTCATGTTTCAGTGGCTAAGCAATGGCCTCATTACTGTGAGGTCCCAGAATAAAAACCGTGTCGATCAGCTATATTAGTGCCCTTTTGTGAGGCATTAATCCTCATTACTGACAGTTATGACTTAATGACGTAGGTCCCCGAGTTGATTAGCATAGTAGCACACACATGCTTTAGCAGTCACGCAAAACAAACACTCGCAAATTATTATTCAATAAAATCTAAGAATGTATACTATTATCTAGATCTATTAGGAATAAATCATTGTCAAAATCATCCCATAAATTTGGGTTAAAAAAATTATTCCACCATTATGACCAACAGTGTATACAGAGAGAGAGAGATATACCAACTTGTTGTATTTACCGGACATCTTTAAATATAACGTTACATGGTACATTAACCGGACATCATAAAAACTGGTATATAAACCCCAACCCTAACCCTAACCCCAACCCTAAATTCAAAACAATATAAATAATTAAACTAGTTATTAAACCTTTTGTTTCTTGGGAGGACTTACAGTTATCTGTGCCTGCAAACGTACGTAGAGAGCAATATTTCTTTTGTACAATCGTAAAAGAGACACGAACTTGTCCTGCTAATGACCCTGTCTACTTTATAACTCATTTTTTGTCTCCATATGTCCGTCTAATGATGCCTTAAGTAATGTATATATACTTTACGGCGTCATTAGACGGACATTTTCGTGTCCTGTTAACTATTGAACAAAAGAAGTATTGCCCTGTACGTACGTTTGCAGGCAGAGGAACTTAAAGGCCTGCCAGGAAACAAAATGGTTCATCATTAGTCATTAATTTAATTAGTTATATTGTTTTGAATTTAGGGTAAGGGTTAGTGCTAGGGTTGTACCAGTTTTTTGTATTAAGTCCGGTTAATGCACCATGTAGGGTTGTATATGTTCCTATCTGCGGATGTAAGCTTACTTCATATAGTAGTCAATTTGTTGAATATCAGAAGAAATATGACAGCAAAGATTTACCTCAGGGACCTCGAACGTTTCCAAAATGGTGTCGATGTTGTTCTCTTTTCTCCAAGTAACATCCTAAATAATTGGAATAATCGAACAAAATATGGTTCATCAAAATAAAAGGGAAAAATGGGAATTTAAAGATATGCAGAAATTTCAACTTTCAAGTTTTAATTTCATTTAAAATGAAACTGTTTGAATGTTGGGTACCAAATTTTATTATGTTTAATCCATTACAACAACAAAAAGCAAAAAATTAATAAAAAATCACGCGCTAAAAATTAAAAACAAAACGCACCTTCACACGAAATTTAACCTAACACTAGTTGAGTCAATTAACTGTAATTTTTTCTTAATGAAAAATATTTATCATGATTTTTATCTTTAATATCCTACTGTCCACAAAACTTCGGACTATTTGGCATGGAGTCAGATCAAAAGTTTAATTAACTTACGTTTCTGAACATCACCTCGGTCTTATTAAGGTCAAATTTCCTTGCTGAAAGAAGTAAAGAGAAGAAAAAGACCAGAAAAAGATATTTTTACATGAGTTCATGAATCGAACAGTGTATAGCAAACCTTGTAAAATATCAGGGGGAGGGGACACGCACGTCCGCAATATATACACAAAGAGGGGGATAATAAAGATGTTAGCTGCCCTTTGAGGCTTAAAACGCTGTCGGGACACAAAATAGGGGCACATTTAACAAAAAGTAAATTCCCAGATCAGAATTTGCCAACCATTGTGGCAGTGCCCCTTCCCTGGATACGCAAATGAATGTATACAATTAAATACAGAATCATTTGCATAGTAGTCATCATGTTCGTGCCATGTTCGGACATTTCAATAGATAACGCGCAAGCCTATTGAAATCGCCTTAGGTTGATTTTTCAAAAATATTTGCGACCGTGTTAATACTTATTTCAGAAAAACAAATGATCGTTTCGACTTACCCCGTAGGAACCGCAGTAATAATACATCATTATGCTCTGGTTTCAAGATATCTGCAACATTTTCCTTGAACTAATTAAAATGAATGCATGCAAAAGAAGAAAAACAGAAAATTGTACATATACCATACTGTATGAATGCTAAGATAATCAACATTTCAGAAAAAAAAAATTTTGTTTGTTTTTATTGCACTAAGACGTTTTTGTTGTTGTTGTTGATTTTACACTGTTTTTTAACTGACCAGTTTATAGGTAATGTGCTCTAAAAGCACAAAAGCTTATAAATTAGTGAATAGTAATTTTGAAATGACACTGACAAAACACAAATTGATACTCGGCGTGACACCAAATCAGGCAAGCATATGAATCAACCTGTAAACTGTAAATCAGTAGTTAGACCTTTAACATGCCACTTGTATTAATTACCATGACAATAATAACATGGCAATTAATTAGCGATTGTTACGGGCAGTGTTTAATAAGGCAAACATATGCTTCACCTGCAAATAACTAAATAGTGCAAGCCAAATAAAACTCAACGATTTGCAAAAGAAAGACACTTTAGTATATGAAATAATTGTCAAATGGCACTCGAATATAAATAGTTGCTCGACGTGGCACTAACTCAAGCGATCACACGACTCACCTGCACAATTTTAGACAGAGTGAACTCAATTGAACTTATCATTGAAGAGCACTGTATTAGTGAAAAAACTGGAGTTCAACATAAAAAATGTTCACTGTTATATATTATTTTTACTCGACGTGACAGCAAATTTAGCAAGCATAATGTTATTTAAATAGAGTGAACCCCAATGAACCCATTGACTGCGGAACAAGAGAATATCAGTGAATTAGAATAAAAACTATGTTGTGTATGCATTCAGTCATATATTTATCATAGGCTTCATGATACAAATACAAATGCAAGAAATTTAGGATTCAAAGAAGAAAACAAACTATACCTTTTTCAATTTCTCCTTGTGGCTTTCAGTGAGGTCTTCCAGGAAGCCGCTCATCTTTAAAACGGAAATTCTCACTTTAGCGAGCCAATAATTTATGTGATATCAAGTTCCAGTTTCAGCTTCATAATCTCACTGAATCTGTAGACTCTCCGGCTCTTTCTGATGTGTGTCTTTCTTGATTCCACAGACTCACTGCCTCATTGATTCAGAGCATTGACGGATTGATTCTTAATGTGATAACTTCTATAAGTAGGACTGATCCTGGGACCCTGGTTTCCTCCGAGGGAGCAACGACTTTGATCTGCTTCACGTATCAGCCATAAAAATCCTACCTTAAATTTGGATGCGTGTTGCTTTTAAAAGTTCTCTCGATCAATTGAAAACTCAGAATGATTCAGAGTTCTCTACCGTCTGAAACAATCAATCGAACAAACAAACAAACGAACAAATGAATGTCTGTCTTGAGAACTGTTATAAATTTTGAGCCACGGTATAACATCAAAGATAACTTATTATCGCGTTTAAGTATGACGACATTGACGAGTCAATAATTATCGGATAACCAGGTTGATAAACCCATCTTGTAATCGCAAAGGGGGTCAAAGATCAGAGATGGTAGTGCACAATAATTTGTTTGTATCTGTAGTATGATAAAATATGAGGAGGTCTTTATGGACAATATTAATCAATCTTAATAAGATCAGTTAAAAATGATCATGCATTCCAAATAGTAAACGATTACCGTATAATGAATACATTGTATTTGGCTACCTCTGTTTGTGTGTGTGCCGGGTTTGTGTGTGTGTGTGGGGGGGGGGGGGGTCCTAACGCAACTCCAAAAGCCTTGTTCATCATTTATTGAATATGTAAACATTACAGTGAAATATTAAATATTTCGAACATAATTTTTAAATGGGATATACACAAGAGTATTGAAATAACAGGTGAGTTGATTTTTCGAAAATATTTGCGATCGCAATACTAGAAACAGGCTCACATTAAATAAATTTAGAGAGAGAGAGGGGGGGGGGAGGGGGTGAGAGAAGGGGGTGGGAGCGGGGTGGTAAAGGTGGGGAAAGTAAGTTGGGAGCAACATAGAAGTTCATTAGAAAAGACAGCCATATTGTGATACTCAAGAGTCAAAGTTAAAAAACACAGATCCAATAAACAGAATAGATTTTTATTTCAGTGATTCAACATTCGCGGCAGTGTATAAGAGACTAATGTACAAGTAAAAACTAGCTTTCTAACTTCTGATACCACGCGCCATTGTATTGCATATAACTGCAAACCAAAAACAAAAGAACATCAAACTTTCTAATTCGTCATAAAACTCACAAAACAATACAAATGTTTATAACATGATAAGCTGGTTCACACGACACATTTCACTTTTGTTAAAAATCTGAGTATGAGCCACCCACTGCTACTATATTTGTTTTATGTCACGCTTTACTGATTTTCCCAAACCAATTTTTTTAATTTTTCCCCGTAATTACAGATCATTTATACTGATTTTAGATATCAATATGCCAGGGAAAGATTTCACAAAGACTGATATTGACTTAAGTCGGACTTGAACTATGGCAGGCCATTTATACCACTGGTTGCTCTCACCATCGGTTATGTATACAGTTATCGCGTCACGGTTGAATTATACACATGTATGTAATTGGGGATGAATGAATTACGAGAACGTGAAAGGTGAGTACGGGGAGGGCACAGTCTTATTCCAGAACGGTTGAACCGGAAACAATCATTGAGAAGATGAGTATTGTCCGTCATTATAACATTAACTTTTGCAAGTAGGCGTTTTTCATAAAGTGCTGGAACAGGGGGTAGATCTAATCCTATAACCCTCTGTGCGACTCTTCTAGTTCGATCTACTCTTCCCTTTTGCTCGTTTGACATGTTACCAAAAGTGCAAATCAGATTGAATGTCATTACGCTTTAATTGATCGATTGGTAGAAGAGCTTCAGGATGGTTCTATCGATATGAAAGCTCTTTAATTTCCGTAAGAAAAACATCCTTGTGTTCGTTTTCTTTTGTACAGACAGACAGTTTTGCTTCCAAGGAAGCTTATCATCAATGATTGTTCCCAGGTAGTTGTACTCATGTACCTGCTCTAAGACGTCTCCATGAATACGGAGTGGCTCACGTATTGTATTGCCTTTCCGGAAGTCAACGATAATTTCCTTGATTTTACTGGTATTCAGTGATAGGTAATGGTTGTCACACCAAAGGACAAAGTCTTCAACTTGGGAGACTTAAGTCATATTTAAGACTTGGAATTATACTACGGTAGGCGATTTATGCCCTTACAAAGTCTTGAACCAGATGTGAAATTAGATCTAATTTTTAAAAGAAATCATGATCTTTAAAAAAGATGTTTTCCTTCAATAATGAACTATCGAAAATTAAAAGTTCTGTAGATTTGTGACCACGATTTGTCTGCCCCTTGAGAGACCAATGCCAGGAATGATGAGAGCAACCAGTGGCATGAACGTCGTGCTATGGTTCGAGTCCAACCCAAGTCGATCTTAGTCTTTGTAAAACACCTGACTTAATTTCAAAATTATGGGCAAGGGGTTTAAATGGGAACAAATCCCCCGACCCCACTTTCCCGGTTCCCCACCCAAAGCTGCTAAAAATAAGTATAAGTACTAGTAAACTAAAAGCTATTGATTTCATATTCATCATTTCTTTTCATGAATGTGGATTTATATTGACCATAATAGCAATAGTTCTACAAAGTCATTGTAAATAGTCATTTATTGTTTTACTCTTGAGACAAAATTTACTTACAACTATTTGTTTGTTATATTCATATCGCTGTAGAACATGTATTTAAGTTCATATCATGTTTATATTTAGGTTATATTGAAATTGTCTTTGTATATTTGTATATCTTTTGTTTCAATGGTTTAAATAGTAGTGAGTAAATACATTCAATTCAACTCCATTCAATTTAACTGTGGAGCTTATTAGCACATTACTACATTTTAGAACCCTTTAGAACTATGTAGCTGTTAATATACACTGTGTCATAAAGAAACGAGCTTTATAGATCCAACTATCGTTAGTTCACAAGGTCGCATTTTTGTAGACCACCCCCTTCAGAATCTTTAATCGTTGAGGTTCATGCTATCTGCTCCTTCCACTATCTCCTGAAACTCTGGTTCTACGTCACTAGGCTCCAGTAGTTCCAGCCAATAGGAGAGCTTCTTTGCTTTGGTCCAGCTGTGACTGTTGTCAAATCGTGCAACGTCTGTTAGAAAGGAGAATAGGATAATGAAAAGTCACATGATGGCAGTCACCTGATATTTTCAACGAGTTTTACCACGTGACGTGAGGAAAGCATACTAGTGCCTGTTGCATATGGAGCTTTATTATTTTCGACTGTCTTGAATCAAAAGACTGGGGTAATTATACGCTGTGAATTGTTTTGGTCCATTATTTAACTGAAAAAGCACTATCTAATACAGTTACTATTTACGGTTGAAACCATATGAAAAAAATAAATGCATGTACACTCGTAAGTCGTAACTCAAAGCGATGTTGACATTGTTCATTCAGTGTTTATTCCTTGTACAACATTAATCTTTCATGAGGTGTCAAAAAAACGTCACTAGCCGCTGACGGAGTGCTAAGTCAGACAAATTACACATCGTATGCAACGGGCTTACGTCATGCCGATCATCAAATACGTTTTAACATATGAGAAAAGGCACCCCAAAATATGACACTTTTTTTTTATCTTTCTTTTTTTTTGCTCGATTTTTGTTTAAATTGTGACCCATCCCCAACCCAGCCTTAAATCCCAGGAACAACAACAACCCAGAATCGTTCGTCCACTATTACAAATAATTTTTCTATAAAACTGGTTATCTGATAAGTAATCCAAATATTTTCTACTAAACTTCTAAATATTTTAGTTTTCGACAACGATTTCAGTACATCCTACTTACATGTGCCAGGTTCAGCGATCATGATTTCTCCGTTCTCAGGTACCATGTGACTGTTGTACTTCTCCAGTTTCAAAATGGACGTCTTCTTACCCTTCGCGTCCACGCGATCAAACCCGAATTTGATGTCATTGCAATCCGTCTGAAACTCATACCTATGATAAGTTGAAATTAGAAGAAGTTTCATGTATCACTGGCCGATTTGTAAAAGGGGCCACAATCGGCTCATGTTCCCTCCCTTTGTAAATTCCCGCTGATATACACAATTCTATACCCAAGAGAAAAATATGTATTTCTTCTCCCCCCCCCCCTTTTTTTTTTAAAGGCACATGCAAAGCTCATAGTTTGTGCCCCTATATCAGTCCCTGTAAATTGTGAATAAGGTTTTAGTGTTTAGTCCTCGATATAAAGCTATTTTCACCAGAAGTTTTGTGTTTCCAATAACAAAATTCAAAAAGTAAAGGGAGGGGAGCTGTGTTAACCGTTAAAAAGAATTGGCGTATCCAGGGAGCACGGAGGAGGGTCGCGCTCCTGAAAAAAAAAAAATTAATGTGCTGTACTGTAAAGTGCAAACAAAAATAAAGAAAGGTGTGAACATTTGGGATCGAGCCCCAAAAATGTTGTAATAGTTTTTTTGTTTGCATTTTGCATATCGGAGATTTTCCTAATTTTAGAGGAATAATTGTATTCTCAAAGTTATCTGGGTTGCATACTTGTACCTATGTTACGCAGCCAAATCGACTCTACCTACATATTATTGGTACTCCGGGGCAATTAATTGCTAATTCGGTCTGCTGCTGGTCTTGGTTCGGTCTCGTGATTATGACTGGTGTATATTAGTGTAATGAACTATCAAAACTCATAGATTTGTACCTCATGACGCTGTTGGCGTTCTTGACTTCATACTTGAATTTGATGACGCCCCCTCTTGACACTTCATGCGTTGTCAGTGTATGCGGCGGTTCACGGTCCTTTAGGTTGAATGACTTGGGAATTTTGCCACCCACTCTTATCTACACGCAAGAATATTAAGAGCTTCGATGTTGAATATGAAGCATGAAGGCCACTGGATTACAGACAATATAAACTATTTATAATATTTCAGTAAGAAAATGGAGACAAAAATAAAGTTATCGGTTGCTCGATTTCAAAGCCATGTGAATGATTTTATAACTTTTGAAGCAGGAAATATGAGTCACGTATTGATTGTATATAGGTAGAGTAACATAACATGTTCGAAATGGAAACCAAGACAATTCAAACCAATCCAATGTCGATAGTTGTCTGAATACGCCCTCCATTGTACTTAAACATGTCTTTTAGGGTAGATCATGTTCATGCATAGTTGATTATATATCATTGGAAAAATGGATTCCTGTATCAATTCGCACATGAAACATTAATTGAGAGCTATAAACATAAATAAACGTGTTCAGGTCGTACACTTAGGTACTGTAAAAATATGATTTTTATATTAAAGTAAAGTTTGTATAGTAGCTGCGATATGTGAATGGACGTATTATTATTATATATTATTAAAATATTATTTTGAATCACTAGTGAAGTACACATCTCGTTTCCATCAGGATCTGTCTTGGTTCCTCCCCAGTAAACCGGTAGCTGATCAGGGTCTATCTGCTTCAACAAAACCTCCTTCCAATTACCTAGAAATGAAGCAGAAAACCACATTCATGTTACCCGCTTGTTTCCTACTCTCGGAGCTTCGTCCGTTTGGTTCTAACAAGTTGAGCAACACCTTATACCTCCCCCAAATCGATCTGCACCTGTCACAGTTCATGATACATACGGCCAATCCATCCTTACATTTTCACCTTATTTCAAATCGTATTTTTGTGATAATTCACATCAACTAAACTAAGATTAAAATCATTAATGATTAAGAATTCAAAGCTGAGATTCTCACTTCCCAAAACCTGGATTTTCTTTCTAGTGTCCTCACGGAGGAAAGGCTTGACTAGTGAATAGGTCACCGGGAAGATCTTGGGTGCTCGGATGATGAAGAGACGGTGGATCAACTCTGGATAATGCTGCTCAGCAATTACAGCAGTCTGTCAGAGTTTAAGAATATGCTTTCTTATTGAAAAAAACAACAGCTTAATTCTTCCAAATTTACTTCTATTTCTGTTTTGGCATGATTTGCCGAGATTTAACTTAAAAATGAGAAGGCATGGAGCAATTTGATCCTTCATCAAGTAGGAGTAGATCAGAGGCATAGTATGGGCAAAAATATCACAGGGAAAACTGGTATTGTAGAGGGGACTGGACTTAATCGATGAAAGAAATACAAATAAGCAAACAAAACTATCATGGGGGGTCCAAGGGGTCATGGTGTCTTCTTTATACGTTGCTCTTCCCCTCTCCTTTTTCCTTTAACTTTCTCTGTTTTATTTTTTTATTTATTTATTTCTGATATTTTAACAGGGTGGCACATATCACCAACTTGTTGGTCTTCCACGAGGCCCTGTTTGGTAATAATAAATCAATTAACAGCATCAAAAACAAAATAGATAAATACACAAGCATATAAACAGGTAAAATACAAATTAATTACCTTAATTACCTTATTTTTCGCCATTTGATGGGGTGTGTCCCCAGTACCTAGGCCATTGAGTAGGCGCACATTTTTTTATCAATGTGGGGATAGAAAACTGAGAATCAAAGCTTACCAAAGTGCACTACATGTGCACAGACTTGGTTTTTGAAGCACAGATTGGTTTTTATCGTTAATCATCCCACCATGTTATGGACGTAGAAAATATGCAATATAATTATGAATACACATTATCAGATGGTACAATTTGAATGCTTGCCTTGATGAACATATCAATAGCCGGTTTCCATAGATGGTGTACTCCAAGGTTCTCCATGTCAAAGATCATCAAAGATCCCTCAGTATGCTTCAATCCTCTCTGTGATAATACACAAATGTTGGTAGTCAAGGGGACACGAATACACACAACATTTTAGATGAAGCCAACCTATAATCATAGTCACATTTGGATTACACTTAATACGACGTTTCAAAGCACTTTACAAGTGATCTTAATTATCATTACCTATGTTAATATAATCTTTGAGGTAATTTAGCGCATGCACCAGTAATTAAACAGTTATTAAAATGCAATGCTTGGACTATTCATTTCGCATTCACTTTATACGATGCCACCCTCAAATGGCGCTTTAAAGACCATGTCAGTCACTGACACAGTCTTGTGTTAATAAATGACGCCTTGTGTATACAACGGGCACAAGAGGTGATATTAGGATTAGTTCTCATACCTGTTCAGAGAACCGCTTGTGACTCCTGAACTGGTATTCAATTGAATGGATGTAAGTCTTCAGAATGTCACTGGCCTTCGCCGAAAATAAGACCCCTTGAATAAAAATTATAAAAAAACACGAAGATATAATAATGATATCTTAACTTATTTTTATCAATCAAAATGTAGGTATAGATGCCCAAATATCTGTAGGCACCGACAGCGAAAATATAAATATAGATTAACGAAACCTTGCTGTAAATTACACACACACACGCACAAACGAACGCACACGCACACACACACACACACACACACATCCCTCATCCCATGTTCTCGCTCAGGCCCTCCCCATTCATACATACCCCTCACCCCTCTCACGATCACCCCCCACTACCACACAACCATGCATACACCCCACCATACCCTTTAGCTCACTATCCCTTTAGACATAGACCACCAGACTCGACCCTCTTTTTTACCCCCCCCCCCCCCCCCCCCCGCCCGACAGCCATACACCCCTCATCAATCTTTTAGGTTTCATGGGCTACCTACTCCATTATTGTTGCTATAAACCTGTAATTCTAACATTTCTATTTTACTCAAAACAAATGGCAATTTTGTATTATCAATGAATTCGTATTTAAATATACACAATACTTGTTAAGGTTTCTATATCTTTTAATGTGTTATCAATCAGGCGCGTACACAGGTGTGTGATTTTTGATGAAAAATCCCCCCTCATTTTTTTAAAATAAATATAAACAAAATTGCGAATTTTTTTGGACCAAAAAAAAAGAAGTGCTCTTACCACGCCCCCCGCTTATTCAGCGGCTGGCTGGGGCGTTGCGAATTTTTTGGCCCGATTTAGAAATGTTAAACCCCCCCCCCCCCCCCCCCCCCCTTGGGAAAATCCTGCGTACGCCACGTTACGCATTTCCTTTCTGCTCTATAAATTGAACAATTTCAGCTATCAGCTGATGATATTTATCTAAATTAACCAATATCATACAATACATCCCACCTTCTTACTCAACCCCCTCCTCCCACTCCTCCACTCAAATAAGTCCCAATCCCTCACAAGGGGAAAATGTTCAACTTGGAATGAGAAGCGGCATTAAAACTAAACCAACAACAAGCACAACAACAACAGCAACAGCATCACTCTGCTGCTATTCTCTAAAGAAGACGCCACTCCCGCACGCACATGCACCCCGCACCCACTTACATATCCACGCTCTCGCTCCGACGCACACACACCCGCAGAACTTGCAGTGCCGGAGTCGAGAACTTCACCCATCGTCCAATTATTAGCTGAACGGCTTTGGGCGAGGGGTTAAACAATCCTCTCGAAATGTGCGGAATATGGGCGCTTTTCGGTGGTTCCTGGTCGGCCACAACCAGTGAGCATGTCGCACGCCTTATATCATCTGCCTCTAAGGTTAGCCATCGCGGGCCGGACGGATTCCGCTTCGAGCACGTGCCCGACGTCCCTAACTGTCCCTGCTTCCTGGGCTTCCATCGCCTGAATATCGTCGGGGGAACCTACTGGATGCAACCCATGAGGTTGAAGCAATATCCTCATGTGTGGCTAATGTACAACGGCGAGATCTATAACTACAAAAAGGTAATTTGCATGTTTTAGTTTAGCTTTAAAGAGCGGCATTGTCAGGTTTTTAACGTTTTCATTGTTGGACGGCACATGGTGTGCCGAGATATACTATTAATACTTGTATATCTTTGCGACCGAGCGCATTTTAACACCATTGTGTTTTATTCCCCCGTTGGAGGGGTGGCACCTTCCTAAATGTTGTTCACCTGGCACGTATCACAATGAATTGAATTGAATTTGAATTTGAATTTGAATTTATTAACAACAACATATAGCACAATGTTACAAATGTATTCAAGTGGATAACAAAATAACATGTCGTATACATATCCATGTACATGAGTTACAAAGAAAAAGAAAATATCCATAGTTGAACCATATGTACAAATTAAATTAATCATATATCATGTCATATCAAACCTGTGAATTAGTTATAGGTTAATAATACGTAGAGATTTGTGGCTTGAACTGAAATTCACAGAGTTCCAATAGTGTTTAAGTGATTCAAATAAAGGATATTTTTTAACTTAAAAACTAAAAATGTTGTTAAAGGCAGAGAACCAAAAGTTAGCACGAGTGCTAGTCGGGATTGGTTCTCCAAAAAAACGCCGGCCAAAGAGAGAGAGAGAGAGAGAAAGAAAGAAAGTGTAAGAGGACGTAGGAAGAAAAAGGAACAGACAAAGAAACTTTTTTGAAAATTCAGACAAGTCGAGAACGGCAAAACGAATCGTCTTCTTTCTCTAATAATTTAATGAAACGTCATAGCTTCCGCGCTTTGCGCGGGACGTGGGAAACTGAATTGAGAGTCGAGAAGTGTACAACGAATCGTCTTTTTTCTCTAATAATTAAAAGAAACGTCAAAGCTTCCGCGCTTTGCGCGAGAGGGGGACTGAATTTAGACAAGGATCAAGAGTTGAGAATGGTACAACAAATCATCTCCTTTCTCTAATAATTTAATGAAACGTCAAAGCTTCCGCGCTTTGCGTGGGAGGGGGGGGGAACTGAATTCAGACAAGGATCAAGAGTCGAGAATGGTACAACGAATCCTCTTCTTTCTCTAATAATTTAATGAAACGTCAAAGCTTCCGCGCTTTGCGCGGAAGGGGGGGGAACTGAATTCAGACAAGGATCAAGAGTCGAGAACGGTACAACGAACCCTCTTCTTTTCATTATTAAATGAAACTCCCTATTATTAAATGAAATCGACGGCTTTGTTTCTTATAGTTTGTAAAAAAAGAAACTTATATAAATTGTATTCATATGGAATAGGGATTATTATGAGCACGTTGGTATTTTGTAAACGAACGAGAGTGCTAAAGTCTTCTATGAATAAATATGTAAAGATAATTATGAAGAAAGTGTTTAATATTATTATGACAGCTGTCATGAAACACATATTACCACAAGAGTTTAATTGTTCTGGATTTCCAAATAAATTGAAGTTTTCATTGCAATCCTGTTTCTATATTTATTTCACGAGGATTCAAATTTAATTTCATAACACCTGCAGTTAATGCGAAATAGGGTTATAGATTTTCCCCGAAAAATTAAAAATTACCAATATTCGGGCAGCGAGCTGCCCGAATATGCATTTTTTATATATTTTCTCGTATATTTTGGTGATAAATAACACTTTCACAAAATACATGTGCTCAAATTTTTGCTCACTCGCCAAATTTTGAAACCAGAAAATTGCTTTTTTCGGGCAAAAGGCTTCAGCCCCTCCCCCCCCCCCCCCCCTGATGAAAATGTCAAAAGTTGTATAACTTAAAAACAGGGAATGCATGTTGATATCGGACAAGAGACGTGACGTGAGCCTGCCCCTTTTCCAAAATTGTGCCTGCTTGTAGGTACCGATATGGTACTTCTAATATTAATATTGACCTTGTCATTATTGGTACGTTGATTTCCGCCCCCCCCCCCTATCGAAAAATCCTGGATCCGCGCCTGCGTAGGTTATTCCTCCTTGAAAATCTTTCGAGCTTATTTTCTGCCTCCTCGGCTTTGTGGATTTGGATAGGGAGATTTTCAAGTTTTTTCTCCATAGAATTGACCTTCAGCTCAAGAGGCTGACCACGTTGCTCAAGATCAGTTGTGCGGGTGGCTTGAAATTCGAGGGCAGTCTCAAAACCATCCAACTTAGATTGTTGACCTTGCCTATATTATTACTAATGCGTGTGAATAATCGTTAAATGGCATTTTTGGGGTGTTTGATTTATTTCAAATTTCTTTTATGCAGAATTCTACCTATCTCTGATGAATTCGCCTCAATATGCATGATAATAATTGTAGAAATAATAATAATGACAATGTTAAATTAATAATAATAGTAATGATAATGATAATAATAACTACAATAATAATGATGATGGTAATAATAATAATAATGACAATAATAATTATAATAATAATAATGAGAATAATAATTATAATAATAATAATGATAATATCATTACTAATGAAGGAAATGTGTATATACCGCAAGCACTTATGCCTATAATAAAAAACTTGCTGTATTGCCCTTTGCGACCGACCCCAAAATCTGAAAACCTACGGTCGGCATTAAAAAAAAAGATTTTTTTTTTTTAACCGATTTTTAGAATTTGTTTTATTATTTTGTTTGTTTAAATGGGATATAAATGCATAAATCAAATTATTCCCAAATTCTCACTCGTCTTCTGCAGGGCCGTAGCCAGAGTTGATGTTTGGGTGGCACTTACATGTAATTGATCGACGTCCTGGGGAGGGGTCTAAAAAAGTTCAACCGATCTTCGAAATTTGTTGGGGGCACGTGCCCTGCCCCCCGCCCCCCCCCCCCCCGTGGCTACGGGCCTGGTCTTCTGCCCTAGTTTCAGAATCCTACTAGCGTAAACATGCAAGTAGACACCGCCTCGTGTACGTGTTTATACCTTGCACTGCACCAGCTAGAATCCAGTGAGATTTGGGCGACGGTCGCTCTTTAGAGTTTTCTACGGAAAGGCTCACAACACTTTTATATTCATAACACATTTTGAAGGCACTAAAAAACATTGAAAATTTACGTAAAGACGAGATGAAAGGACATATACATCGAGACAAATTTTAAATTGTTCATCAATTTGGAATCCGTTGATATATTGCCAGACAGCAGGCGCGGATCATGGATTTCTTAGGGGGGGGGGGGCCCAAATTTGGTATCAATTTGAAATTTAGTGTGCTGAAATTCGAAATCGTGCCGGCCAATATTTAAAAATTAAAAAAAAATAATAATAATCCGCCCGCCCCTACTCCAGAAAAGCAATCGAGGAAAACCAAATGATTTTTTTGGGGGGCCTTTTTTGGTCGAATTTCCAATAAATCTACTACCAATTTGGTCTATCACTCAGATGGTCTAATTGACAGTCGGTCTAATTCCCAGTTTGTCTAATGCCCGCTTTGTCTACTACTAGTATTCACATCAAAGACGTTTAAAATATATTACTAGACGGAAAGCTGCACGCGCGGAGACCATTCAACGAATGGGATTAGGCTCCGCTTATTTTGCATCATTTGAAGACGAAATAAGCACCCTTACAGGCATTCTGATTGGATGTAAGCGTCATGAATATGTATTTTATCGATAGTATTGTTCAGGAAATGTTATTGCGTCACTGTAATTTAATTGCAGAAAATATGCAAGACGCTACTCGCACAAATACAAATGAGAAAATTTAGTTCACGGAGAATGGGTGAGATTGAAATTGGAGTAGATTAAGTGAATTTAGTCATTTAATTTTAAATAGTTGTAATAGTCTTCGTAATCTACGGTTAGTTTGTTTACATTCCGAGAGAGTTCTCAAGATATCTTTTGGAGAAGGCCAGGAACATATTTCTCTTGAAATATTACATTTTGATTTTCATCGTCATGAAGTATTTTGACTGCGGTTTGCTGTTATGTCCAGGGCCGTAGCCAGAGTTTGATGTTTGTTTGTTTCTTTGTTTGTTTGTTTGTTTGTTGTTTTTTTTTGGGGGGGGCACATACATGTAAATGACCGACGTCCTGTGGAGGGGTCTAAAAAAGTTCAACCGATCTTGGAATTTTGTTAATAGTCTTCGTAATCTACGGTTAATTTCTTTACATTTCGAGAGAGTTCTCAAGATATCTTTAGGAGAAGGCTAGGAACATATTTCTCTTGAAATATTACACTTTGATTTTCATCGTCATGAAGTATTTTGACTGCGGTTTGCTGTTATGTCCAGGGCCGTAGCCAGAGTTTGATGTTGTTTTGTTTTGTTTTGTGGGGGGGGGGGGGGGCACATACATGTAATTGATCGACGTATTGGGAGGGGTCTAAAAAAGTTCAACCGATCTTGGATTTTTTTTTGGGGGGGGGGGGCACGTGCCGATAATGGATCTATAAGTCGATATCAAAGATTTATTAAATAAATGATATTTTAATGACAGTTAAACATGTTAAAATTCATTTACCTCTATGTACTTCTGGCTTAAAGGATTTGTAGATTGCTACGTTATGGCTACTTCAAGTTTTGTATATAAAAAGGTTCGAAAGTCAACGCATTAAAGGGACTTGGTAACATTGTTCAGATGAGAGATAGTGGTGCTAAGGTAGTGACTTCAATGCTAGATGTACAATTAAAGATACTCTGAAAATTTGAGTGAAAACGGACCATTATTAATGATCCAAATTGGGAAAAAACTGATCTGATCGAATCCTTAATTCTCCCAACTATATTATTACAATTTAAAGGGACTTGGTAACATTGTTAAGATGAGAGATAGTGGTGCTAAGGTAGTGACTTCAATGCTAGATGTACAATTAAAGATAATCTGAAAATTTGAGTGAAAACGGACCATTATTCATGGTACAAATTGGGAAAAACTGATCTGATCGATTCCTTAATTCTCCCAACTACAGTGTGAGTCAAAAAAAACTTTACACCTAGGAAATTACTAATAATTTAAAAAATAATTTATGAACAGTGAAGTATTATACATCATATGAAAGAGTGTTTTATCCTGAATCATTTGGTACCATTTTTGGGTGGAATTTGTTCACGCTTGGATGAACAGGAGGTATTGTTTGCGAGAGTGCAAAAATCGAATTGCGCCAAAGTCTTAAAGTGAGAGAATGAATTGAATGTATGAAATGAGATGCATTGCAGATGCTTTTTTCAGTAGCAAAGTCACACACACACACACGCACACGCACATATGAAACACACACACTAACACACCCACCCACACACACGCGCACACACACAAACATATGATAATGGTGTTCATTTGGAGTAAAATACTTTATTTTTTACTGGATCTTCAAATTGTTAACGATCATCATAATTATGATGATAATGTTAATTCAAATGCTTATCATCATGGATCCTTTGAAGCTTCATTTGTGACCAGCAAGTAACTGTCCGTTCATCTACTCCTCGACATGACCTCCGTCCCTTTCGATGCACTTTCTAGCGCGATGGAGCATCTCCTGAAACACTCGACGAAGCATGCGCCTGTCTCTCCCAAGTGCTTCGCTCTCAATCCGGCCTGATCCTCTCTCGTAGGTCGTTGAGGTTCGCAGGTGGGCTCTGGTACACCCGAGACTTGAGGTAACCCCAGACGAAAAAATCAAGCGGTGTTAGGTCCGGGGATCGACGTGGCCACTCCACAGGTTCGTTCAGAGCGATGATCCTGTTCCCGAAGAGTTCTCTCAACCTGGTCATCACAATCCTTGTCCTGTGAGCAGGGGCACCATCTTGTGCCCACCAAATGTGCCTGAAAGGACCGTTTCTCTGACGCCTCAATCGTGCCATCTGATTCAGAGCCGGGACGACCTGATCATCTATCATTCTTAGATAGCGCTCCCCATTCACTGTCTGTTCAAAGAAGAAGGGTCCAAGAAGACTTCCATTTCCAAGAAGGCCGATCCAAACTGTCACATCTAAATTTGCTATGCGAGTGTGTGTGTGTGTGTGTGTATGTGCGAGTGTGTGCGTGTGTTTGTGTGACTTATTGAGTGTGACTCTGTGTGTGTTTTGATATGTGTGACATGATTAATTTTGGTAGGGATGTTATTTGGATCTGCAAAGACCGAATTAATACCGAAATCCCAATTGTTTTATTCAAACATCACATAAGCATTATTTGGCGCAAGTCGATTTTTGCACTCTCGCAAACAATGCCTCCTATTTATCCAAGCGTGAACAAATACCACCCAAAATGGTACCAAACGATTTGGGATGAAACAGTCTTTCATATGGTGTATAATAATTTACTTTTCATAAATGATTCTTAAAATTATTAGCATTTTTCTAGGTGTAAAGTTTTTTTTGACTCACACTGTATATTATTACAATTTTATTACATTTTAGATGAATGTAAATCGTCACAAAGCAATAAAATGGCTCTACATTCCATTCCAGACATTTAAGTGTTGACAGATTTTTTATAGCCTGTTTTATGTCTTGTTTTCATGGAAAAACGGTTGGGGAAATTCAAAAATGGTTGAGAGAATTTTATGGTGGCCCTGAAGGGACATCGCGAATAGACTAAATCGTGAAAAATATGCGATAAAATTCACGATATCGTCAATTTTATCGTGAAAAGTTCACGATATAAAGTTCACGATATCGTCAATTTTATCGTGTACTCTATCGTGTACTCTCCTGACGGGCGCTTCGTAAACAAAACCAGCCCTAACTGGGGGAGACAGAGAGAAGGAAAAAAGGGAAAGGGAAAGAGAAGATAAAAGGAAAGAAAGAATAATAAGAAGAAAAGAGGGAAACGGGGGGGGGGGGGCGAAGGGCTCTTGCCTCCTCCTCACTCCCCCCCCCCCCCGCCAAAAAATAAATAAGGAGAGAGAGAAGGGAAAGGGAAAGGGAAAGAAAATATAAAAGGAAAGAAAGAAGAGGAAGAAGGAAAGAGGGAAACGGAGGAAGGGCGAAAGGCTCTTACCTCCCCCCCGCCAAAAAAATAAATAAGAGAGAGAGAGAGAGAGAGAGAGAGAGAGAAGGGAAAGGGAAAGAAAGAAGAGGAATAAGAGGGAAACAGGGGAAGGGCGAAGGGCTCTTGCCTCCTCCCCCCCCCCCCCGCCAAAAATAAATAAGAGAGAGAAGGGAAAGGGAAAGAAAATATAAAAGGAAAGAAAGAAGAGGAATAAGAAGGAAAGAGGGAAACGGGGGAAGGGCGAAGGGCTCTTGCCTCCTCCCTCCCCACCCCCCGCCAAAAAAATAAATAAGAGATAGAGAGAGAAGGGAAAGGGAAAGGGAAAGAGAAGATAAAAGGAAAGAAAGAAGAGGAAGAAGAAGAAGAAAAGAGGGAAACGGGGGCGAAGGGCTCTTGCATCCCCCCGCCCAAAAAATAAATAAGAGAGAGAGAGAGAGAAGGGAAAGGGAAAGAGAATAAAAAAGGAAAGGAAGAAGAATAAGAAGAAAAGAGGGGCTCTTGCCTCCTCCCCCCCTCCCGCGCCAACAAATAAATAGGAGAGAGAGAGAGAGATAGAGAGAAGGGAAAGGGAAAGGGAAAGAAAATATAAAAGGAAAGAAAGAAGAAGAAGGCGGAAAGAGGGAAACGGGGGAAGGGCGAAAGGCTCTTACCTCCCCCTCCCCCCTCCCGCCATAAAGGGAAAGAGAAGGGAGAGGGAAAGAAAATATAAAAGGAAAGAAAGAAGAGGAAAAAGAATAAGAAAAGAGGGAAACAGGGGCAAAGGGCTCTTGCCTCCTTTCTTTTCTTTCTTTTCCTTTCTTTCCTATTCTCCCTCTTTTTCGTTTTTCTCTTTCTTTCTTCTCTTTCCCTTTCCTTCTCTCTCTCTCTCTTATTTATTTTTTGGCGGGGGGCGGGGGGACGAGGCAAAAGCCCTTTGCCCCCGTTTCCCTCTTTTCTTCTTCTTCCTCTTCTTTCTTTCCTTTTATCTTCTCTTTCCCTTTCCCTTTCCCTTCTCTCTCTCTCTCTGATTTATTTTTTGGCGGGGGGGGGGGAGGGGGGGCAAGAGTCCTTCGCCCTTCCCCCGTTTTCCTCTTTTCTTCTTCTTCCTCTTCTTTCTTTCCTTTTATCTTCTCTTTCCCTTTCCCTTTCCCTTCTCTCTCTCTCTCTCTGATTTATTTTTTGGCGGGGGGGGGGGGGAGTGAGGAGGAGGCAAGAGCCCTTCGCCCCCCCCCCCCGTTTCCCTTTTTTCTTCTTATTATTCTTTCTTTCCTTTTATCTTCTCTTTCCCTTTCCCTTTTTTCCTTCTCTCTGTCTCCCCCAGCTTGGGCTGGTTTTGTTTACGAAGCGCCCGTCAGGAGAGTACACGATAGAGTACACGATAGAGTACACGATAAAATTGACGATATCGTGAACTTTATATCGTGAACTTTTCACGATAATATTGACGATATCGTCAATTTCATCGTGAAAAGTTCACGATAAAGTTCACGATATCGTCAATTTCGTGAATTTCTTCGTGAAAAATATGCGATAAAATTGACGATATCGTGAATTTTATCGCATATTTTTCACGATTTAGTCTATTCGCGATGTCCCTTCAGGGCCACCATATGTTGCACAGTGACGCCTTCAAAGAGAACCATAGATATCTTTGTGGTTTGAGAATGTCAGAGGGTTAGTACAGTAGAAGGAAAAAAAATCATCAACCTTCAACAATGTTACCGAGTCACTTTAAATATGGAAAGATATGGAAGACTGGCTTTGATCACTTCATTATTGCTTTCGTATCCAACCGCTACTTTTAAGAGAATCATGTTTTGATACTAGTATACTTAAGGAAATGGAGGGGATGGGGGGGGGGGGGTTGGTCCGCTATCCTCCTCATGGTTCTGTTACTACATGGACCATGTGATTAATTCGGTTATATGAGAAGGATTGAGAAAGTGACGGCATTACTGTTGCTGGAGGTAATGGCAGACTTGATTGTTAACAAAAAAAATCATAAAGGACATGATGTTCCCCGTAACAAAAACTCTTGTAGCACTGTTGTTCTTTTGTTCTTTGGGGGGGGGGGGGGGGTGGATGGGGGTGGTGAAGACAAACCAATTTAACATTTCTCATGGTAAATTCAAAGGTCTTTTTTTATAAATATGTCAAGATATTGAATGTCGATGTTTTACTTCCCTTTTGGCAAGTAAGACAATGTGAAAAGAATGATCAACAATTATGGAGCCCGAGTAAACTCGGGCTGGCCATTTTCCTTCAGATGCGAAGCCCGAGTTATTATCTCGCGCTACGCGACCAAAATGACAATGCACTACTTGACGTAGATGTTCACCTTTGTAGCTCGTTAAATTGCCATGAAGTGCATTGATGATGAGTGGTAGATGCATCAAGGTTACTACCAGGATAAATTTGATTTTACTATTTTGAATCTTACTTCTTAGGGGTGAAAATTGGCATAAAAACTAGCAAGGTAGATATCATTTTCTAAGACGGTCTTTTCCTGGTTACCAGGTCGGTTTCTTCTACCTGCATATTATATCTCTCTATCCTCTTGATATTAGATCAAGAGGATAGAGAGATATCTGGAAGACTCGATTATCAGGTTGTTTAACCCTCAAGTAGGTATTATTTCATGATGTCCAACAACTTGACTTGCAATTCTAAACGGGTGTGTATCGGGAAATTATCATTGAAACATAATAGGATGAATTCGCGGTTTCGCATAGACCCTTAATAGAAACATCACATAGATGCATGCACTACAATATTTATAAACAACCTTAATATGGAAGCAAGTTTAATTGATATCTTTTATTAGTACTTAGTACATTTAATATTGATGAATTCGAGTTTTTGGTTTAACTATTCGTTAGAAAGAGAGAAAGGAAAGTCAAAACATGATGCAACGGGTATGAAAACATAATCCAGTCAGTGGTCGGGTCTTCTGAACCACTGCCTTCCACCGAGATCGTTTCAAGTCGTCTTGCTTCGGCTCACGACCTTCGTCATAGGCCCATGTAGTATACGAACAGTCGAACATTAGTCTTAAAATTATCTTCTGTAAAAAATGCCATAAGATAAGAATAAGTCAGTTTGTCCGCGACAAAATGTAGACTGTTTCAAGAAAATTCCGCTGGAATTGAAGACATTGGCAAGATCATTCTGGCCGGCCTGTTCACGTACATTACGTACGTTAAATCCGGCATTTTACTCGAAACAAGCGTAAAGAAAGACAAATTATACCCACATAAAATCGTATTCATCCTCACACTGCTACATGAAAAAGGCATGAATGATTTTGTTTCTGTCTTATGCGAAATTTCACTTGGTTTTCTTCTAATTTTAGAAAAAAATCAACATAGAAACATTGACAAATTAAGCGACGATAGCTAGCTAATTATCGTTATGTCGATCGGCGCGCGATTGATTGATGCCCAGTGATCACAATTGAGTATGTTGATTGGTTGGATTGATCGCATACATGAATATTCATATGCGCGCATGATTATTCACGCTGGGATTGATCCCAGCCTAAAAGTGATTTAGTGAACCATTATCGCTTTTAAGCTGGGATTTAAATCAATCCCAAAATCGTTCCCAGTTAGTGAATCACCCCCCTGATCTAGTTTAGAACCCATTTAGGTTCTAAGATCAATGTTGTACACACAAATCAGCTAGTCTGTCAACGTACATAAACCTATTATATCTTACAATTAAAGTTTATATAGTCACCCAAATGAGACATTTCCAGTTCAGATTCAAGTCCAAAACTGTTGTTCTTGCAACAACAACAACAACAACACAAGAAAAAAACCCACAACATAAAGTCATAAACCTATCCCAAAAGTTCCGAAACGCGAGATTAAAAATATATTTCACTATACGTGAGACATGTGGTCTCCTGCTTTTTCCTTTGTAAAAATCTTGCGAAACGTACATAAGATATCCATTCTCCCCCTTATTTCTTATTTTTATGCAGATTATGTTTTCATGATGGTTTGGCACCAATCAATATATTTGTTTCTGCTTGTATTTTAACTAGAAACATATTTTGTCAAACTTACATGTTATTCATTATATTTATTTGTATGATGTTTCTTTATATTGATATGAAAAAATGGAAATAAAACAAAATAAACAAACAAACACGTTAGCTACTTGTAATGGCTATGTATGTTTGCTGTATGTGAGAAGTAGTCTTGGAGAGTGGAATTTTTTCGATTTCGAGAAATTTGTCTTATTATGTACCGATACAGACAGAAGCAGTACAGACGAGGCTGCAGGGTATTATTCTTGTAAAGGGGAGTCTAATTCACTCCCAATTCTCCATGAGCTCAACCCCAATGTTTTTATATCTTCTCAGAAAAAAAGAAAAACAAATTATTACTCATAATCCCCTAGAACCACTACTGGATTGGGGAGGAGGAGGAGAGGGGTGGATTCGTGAATAATCTCTGGCAAGCGAATACAAATAAAAAGAAAATAGAACGAAATGGGGAGCGGGGTCTTCTTCACCCCTGCCCTGATAGCAGACTGACGTCTTAAAGACGTCATAAATTGGTCGTAAAGTGGTAAACACGTCGTACGTCGTATGGACGACGTAATTAAGACATCATTATGACGTCTTTAAAAGACTTATTGTTTGCAATATGATTTTTGTTTTATTGACGACGTCAAAACGACGTCATAATGACGTCTTTAAAAGACTCATTTTTTCAAGATATATTTTGTCTTATCAACGACGTCATTATGACGTCTTTAAAAGACTATTTTGTTCAAGATAGTTTTTGTCGTATTAACGACGTCATTACGACGTCATTATGACGTCTTTAATAACCTGTTTTTTCCTAGATAATTTTTGTCGTATTAACGACGTCATAAAGACATCATTTTGACGTCTTTAAAAGACTTATTTTTCTGAGATAAATGTTGTCTTATCGACGACGTCACTATGACGTCTTTAAAAGACTATTTTTTCCAAGATAATTTTTGTCGTATTAACGACATCATAAAGACGTCATTTTGACGTCTTTTTAAGACTATATTTCAAAGAAAATTTTGTGATATTGGCGACGTCATTACGACGTCATTATGACCTCTTTTGAAGACTATTTTTTCCAAGCTAATTTTTGTCGTATTGACGACGTCATTATGAAGTCTTTAAAAGACTATTTTTTTCCAATGTAATGTTGTCGTATTGACGACGTGATAACGACGTCATTATGACCTCTTTAAAAGACAATTTTTTCCAAGATAATTTTTGTCGTATCGACGACGTCATAACGACATCTTTAAAAGACTAATTTGTCCAAGATAATTTTTGTCGTATCGACTACGTCATAACGACGTCTTTAAAAGACTATTTTTTCCAATATAATTGTTGTCGTATTGACGACGTCATTACGACTTCATTATGACCTCTTCATTATTCCAAGATAATTGTTGTCGTATTGACGACGTCTTTACGACGTCAATACGACAGTAAAAACCAATATAAGGTAGGATCTAATATGGGCAGAAGTCAAAGTAAATAGGGCAATTATCAGAATTGAAAATGGGGAACAACCCCCCCCCCCCCCCCCCTCAAATGTCACCACTTTACAGATTATGCACCATCTTAATAATTATGTACGGAAGCGTTAAAGTGCCATTCTACTTGACGACATGACGAGATATTTCATCTTGTCAAGTCGACTTAATATCCATATCATGTCGACATGTAAAGATATTTAACCTACCATGTCGACTTATCAACTTTTATTAGTCGACATGGCGAAATAAATTATCTTGCCAAGTCGACTTCGCAAAAAGTTCATGTCGTCATGGCGACATAAGTTATCTTACCAAGTCGACTTCTAAAAAAATACATGTCGTCATGGCGACATAAATTATCTCACCAAGTCGACTTCCCAAAAAGTATATGTCGCCATGGCGAGATATGTAGTGTGACAACTATTTCATGCAGCGCGCGTATATGGCAAGCACTTTGTGTAAAAACCAGATAAACTCTGTTTTTCTCAGATAAACTGAGTTTATCAATAGATAAACACAGTTTATCAATAGATAAACACAGTTTATCAGTTGGTAAACTCAGTTTATCTAGAAAAACTCAGTTTATCAACTGATACAGGAGTTGTTCCACGTGAATGGAAAAAGGCTCAGGTAGTACCAATATTCAAATCTGGAGATATTTCTTCTTTGAATAATTACCGCCCCATTTCAATTATTACCTATCGTGAGTAAAATTATAGAAAGGGCCGTCCACCAACAACTCAGTGAATTCTTGGACGTAAATCAATTATTACACCCTAATCAGTCTGGTTTTAGACCTAAACATTCAACAGCTACTGCCCTTGCAAAACTTGTAAATCAATGGTCGTTGAATATTGATAACAAAGAAATTTCTGGAGTTGCCTTCATAGATCTTCGTAAGGCTTTTGATACTGTTGACCATGAGCTACTTCTACATAAACTAGCTTGTATAGGTTGTAGTAATAGGACTATTTATTGGTTCAAATCATATAGGGATCGACAACAAGTGACCCAATCCAAAGGAGCCAAGTCGCATCAATCAACCATCAAATTAGGTGTGCCACAAGGTTCAATTCTTGGTCCCCTTTTATTTTCAATATAAGTTAATAGTCTACCTGAATGTACTCCTGAAGGTATCATATGTATGCTGACGATACGACACTTACCGTCATTGCAAATGATGCAACTGTTGTGGTAGACAAATTAACTGTTGCGTTAATCAGAGTCATAGCATGGATTAAGGGAAATCGTCTTGTTCTTAACACTGAAAAATTTGTGTCATGTTAATAGGCTCTCCTGCTAATCTCAAGAAAATTGAATCTTTCACCATTTCATTAAACGGCAATTTGATCCAAAGAGTTAAATTCACCAAGTGCTTAGGACTTTTGATAGATGAAGAATTAAAATGGTCTAAACAAATCGAAAACGTAAGTAAACTTACCAAGAAAAACATTAGCATGATAAAGAGAGCAAAGAGTTTTTTGCCTCAAAAATCCTTAAAGTTACTTTATAACAGTCTAGTGTTGCCACGATTAGATTACTGCTCTGTTGTATGGTCGAACCGATTTCATTCTCATACAACTAAGCTGCAAAAAATTCAAAAGAGGGCCGCAAGAATAATATTGAACAAGACATATGACACACCGTCGGCTGACTTGTTCACAAGTCTTAAATAGATGACACTAGACAAGCGGTTTGAGTTAAGTCGCGTTGTGATGATATATAAATGCGTTCATAACTTAGCACCTTCTTACCTTCAGGTAGGCTTAATCAATCCTAATGATGTACATGAGCATCATACAAGGCAAATAGACAGTGGATGTTTACGTGTGCCTAGATTTCACACTGATTGTTATAAGTGTATCCCAGTTCTTTCTTCCATATTTGAATGGAATAAGCTAGATAATTCGTTGAGAACGGCTTCCTTTATCAATTCATTTAAAAGATTATTTAAACAAAGTTGTAATTTGTGAATGGCTCAGCCGTACATACACTACGTACATGTTCTGTAATATTTACATGACTTATTCACATAATTGCGACTTAATTAATATTTTCCTATTGACATTACTGTTTTATACTAGGTTAATGATATATGTTTATTTTGCAAACGAGTATTATTTTTGTAACTGTTCTGTATAAATGTTATAAACGATGCAAATGTGTTCATTAAGGGCCCCATGGAAGACCACTACTTGTTGGTGAATGGGCTACCCTGTCAAAAGATTAGAAATAAATAAATAAACTGGGTTTTTCTGATAAACTCTGTGTATCTGTTGATAAACTGAGTTTATCATTGATAAACACAGTTTTTCTGATAAACTGAGTATATCTGAAAAAAACAGAGTTTATCTGGTTTTTACACAAAGGGCTTGCCATATACGCGCGCTGCATGAAATAGTCGTCACACTACATATCTCGCCATGACGACATATACTTTTTTGGAAGTCGACTTGGTGAGATAATTTATGTCGCTATTACGAGATGAACTTTTTTTGTGAAGTCGACTTGGCAAGATAATACATGTCGCCATGACGACATGAACTTTTTGTGAAGTCGACTTGGCAAGATAATTTATTTCGCCATGTCGACATTACTTTTTGGGAAGTCGACTTGGTAAGATAATATAAGTCGCCATGACGACATGTATTTTTTTAGAAGTCGACTTGGTAAGATAACTTATGTCGCCATGACGACATGAACTTTTTGTGAAGTCGACTTGGCAAGATAATTTATTTCGCCATGTCGACTAATAAAAGTTGATAAGTCGACATGGTAGGTTAAATATCTTTACATGTCGACATGATATGGATATTAAGTCGACTTGACAAGATGAAATATCTCGTCAAGTCGTCAAGTAGAATGGCACTTTAACGCTTCCGTAATTATGCACCAAGGTCTGCAATATCGATCGCTATTTCAAACGGTAGTGTACGTACGTGTGTGTGTGTACTGTATACCCAATGCAACTATGCAAGGCGTATGATAGGCCTACATATACTGTAGCGTCCGCGAATTCGCACGTATTTACACAAGTCGTATGCAAGCTATGTACGGTAAAAACGGACATTAAGCAGAAAACATTGGTACATGAAAATTACGATTGCATCAATGTTTCTCTATGGATTTGTTTCATTTATGTACCAATATAAAGAAGATAGACCAAATAATCCATCTTTACAAAACATCAATATATTCTTTTAACGTTAACATGCTTTAAAAAGAGCATTTAAAACAGTCTAAAAAACATAGCAACTTAACGATATGCAGCATTAAAAAAATATATGAAAGCGCTACTGCATCAAAAAATAATTTGATTCATTGTGATGATAAATATACAAACTTTCAAATCATCACTGTTTCCTTTGTTTTACTTCTTTATACCAGTCAGGAACACGGTAAATACAACACCATGTTCATTCCAACATATTCAACAGCGGTGGCACAGACGATATGCGTGGGTCATCAGAGTATGACGTCATGTGCCAACCGGGGGATACTACGTTATATCTAGGTTTGCGTCGATTATCGATGTTCTGTGTCCGTGCGCTGTACATAATGAACACGCCAGGGGGATAGACGGTGATTAGGGGTATCCACGTATTACACTCTGGTGCGTAACCCCCGGACGTAGAGGCTTTGTATTGCCCCATATACTCATTATTGTGTATCATACTCATGCGCTACTTAATAATAGAAGTCTACAGAGCTGCAGAGTACAAGTTGGATGCGGATACGTACTCAAGTACAATCAAGTACACTATAGAATACCACCTCTAGAATGAATAGGGGACAGTGGGGAGGGTTTAAGTGTCTTTATGTGCTATTTTTTTGCCAGGCTTTGATATCATTTTAACAAAGAAGACACATTTTCCAGTTTCTCAAATGTATATTTATGAAAAAACAAACTTTCAGGGGGGGGGGGGGGAGCGATTGGCATTGGTGTTGTGATTGAAAAAATAAAATATGATTGTTCCCAGCCCTGCTTATAAATTTTATGGCTGTGTTGCAGGCGGTTGGTTGTAAAAGTTCTGAAATGTGTTTTTATTTAAATTAATTTAACATTAATATATTTTGGTAATCCCCAGGCATTCTTTGATATTAATATTTTATTTGATGTTTCTTTTGTCAATTTATGTAACTCCAGTTCATGTGTATTTTTAGAAATAAAATAATTACAAAATTCTTTCCCTTATTCTCTTTTCAGTTTGTTTTTGTTTTATAGTGACCCGCAAAATATATATCTGATCATTTATTTTCTGTTTTTGTTTATATGGTAATGACCATCGAAAAGAAATTTTAATGTGTGGTAGATTGAAAGGGCGCAAATGAAATTAATAATATTCTAATTTTCACCTTCAACATCATTATCACAATCATCAAAGTCATCATCGCCATCACAATCATTATCATCATCACCACTATTAACATCACCATCATAATCACTGTCATCATGATCATCGCCATCACCATTGCCATCATCATAATCACCATCACCATTGCCATCATCATAATCACCATCAGCATTATCACCATAGCCATCATGATCATCCCCATCACCATCATCATAATCACCGTCAGCATTATCACCATAGCCATCATGATCATCGCCATCACCATTGCCATCATCATAATCACCAAAGCCATCATGATCATCACCATCAGTATTATCACCATAGCCATCACAATCATCATAATCATCATCCTAATCACTGTCAGCATTATTACCATAGCCATCACCATCATCATAATCACCGTCAGCATTATCACCATTGCCATCATCATAATCACCATAGCCATCACCATCATCATAATCACCGTCATCACCATAGCCATCATGATCATCGCCATCCTCGTCATTATCACCATAGTCGGTTAAACAAAAAATATATTATTAAGACTACTACTAATGATAAATAATTATAAATGAAATTGGACTAGGAATAACATTTCCATTTCATAATATTCATATTTTATTTATAAACTGACTTTGACATGTATGTTGAGAACTTGAGACCAGTGAAAAAAATACAGGGGGCTCAGGACGAAATAGCCCCCGAAATGCCCAAAAGAGCCCCCATAAATTGGCAGAGTTCAATGCAAAACAAATTTTAAAGTGTTATTTTTATGCAGGCAAGCTTGAAAAGTAGCCCCCGAAAAATAAATATTAATTTTTTCCCTGCTTGAGACCATTACTTGCATAACATGTGTCGCTGAAAATAAAAGTATTATCAGAGTAAAACATCTTTAAATTGTATAACGGTGACAGTTCAATCAGTTTTTTATTATAATAAATGCTTTGTTCATGTAAAGCTCTGGAACCTTCGAAGTATCAGAGATACAAAAATGTAATCACTTGAAATGGATTTTTCTTTTACTGAAAGAATAGCTGAACAAAATCCTTCTCGTCCATCTCCCAAACTCTGCTTTCAAGATTGTTTGTTCCTATGTGAAGTCCAGCAAATGCTGATCCAGGAATGCAATGGAGACTGATGTGTGAAGTCTGTGTCTTAGATAATTTGTTGTCAATGTTCCACAAGTTTCGATGGTTGAGTGAATCCGTCAGAAAAACAACAACATCTACATCTAAGGTGGTACTGGACAGGACCAATTGGTATATACGTCCAGACTTCCGTGGCATCGCAAATTGTCAACAAACATCACAACTGAGGGTGCAGAGTTCAAAAATAAAAATTAAAAGGTGCTCAAAAAAATACAGTGGGTTGCAGACATCATCTAATTTTTAGATGAAGTAGAGCCACATCGACGCTCTAGCCCGCCTGTGTACAGCTGCGCTGATGTTGACTTTGATGATGGTGGCTGCCGGCTGGTAGTTGATTCCATTGCGTAATAGTACGAGGATAGAAGCTGTTCTTGTATTCTTCGGTCCTGGCAAATGACAAATGATAAGGAATATAAAATGGCTTAGTTCAGGTATGGGGATTTTAAAAGATCTGATCAAAGTAGCTAGCCATTTATGGTAGACAAAACCTGCTTGCATTAAATTTTTTTTTTAATGAAAACAAATTAATACAGGTGTCAAATTCATGAAGTTTTCCCTTCATTTTTCCACATGTGCACAAGTTGTAAAATGTAAGTGTTTAACTTTGGCTTTTTGTTTCAATTCTGCTTTGTTCATAATCATAATACAACTCGCACAAGGGAAATGCTGCTTATTTCTATGGCTGGTTGTAAAGTTTGAGTTGACAAGAACCAAAACAAAAGGCACAACCAAACTAGTTTGAGAATCCCTAAATTAATAATATAAATTACAATTATCCGAGTCTGACCAGACGCCAGAGTCACTGTTTAACTCTCACAGTTGACTGTTAAATTCGTGTAAAAATAAAATGGATTCAGCATAAATATTATCAAGAGAGCTTGCTCATTTAATGGGATAGTACAAGTCGAGGGCCCCAGATCAGATATGGCTTTGTTTTATGCCGGATCGGTACAGAAAAGGCTATGTATGGGACCGGTACGCGGTCACGGTGATGACTACGAAAGTGCGGCCATGTTGGCGAAACGTACACTTTTCGCGCCATATCGGCAAAAATGAGTGATTTTAACGTAGCCGTCACACAACTTCCGGTTGAAAATCGAAAAATGTGCAATTTTCATGGCCATAAAAGCTAATAAAATACATCGTGCATCAATCGAACTCTGCGCTTTTTCACTTCTGCCAACATTGTTCTTGTGAAAAATCAAACAATTGGGGAAAAACATCCCTTATACCAGTCAGGAACACGCTAAATGCAAGGTAATGTCAGAATACCTCCTACGAAAGAAGGAAAATATGGACACATTTCAATGAATATTTACAATCACTTAGATGCGGTAAAATTAGGAAAATTTTATATCAAAATACGTAGAAAAGTATGGAGATACACTTACCCCTACATGCTACGCAGCACAGTAAAAGCCATAGCAGCTGTGATAAAGTTTGTTGACCTGTGCAAAAGTCTCGCGAAATCTCGCAAATCCCGGGACACGAAATACGACGATTTATCGCACTTCCGGGTGCTGTGTAAATTTGGGCATTCTGCCTAATTATCGCGGGCGTTGCGGACTGACTGAATTCAGAGGGAATAAACCGTTGCCTACATATTGCATTGCTGACCGAGTGCCGTATCATCCTCCTGAATACTCTCGTTTTCCCCTGCAAATATACAGTATGGGTAAGTCCTAGAAGAATTTATTTACAAAATGTACATAAATCTATAGTCTCTGTTTTCGTTCTGAAATGTATGATCTGATGTCAGTGATACTAGTGAGCTCGGACTTGCAACACCTGACCTGCTGACAAGATTTGAAATGTATGATCCCATCTATGTATTTTTATGTAGGGTCTTGATGGGATGCATGGGGCATCTTTTAATAAAGCAAAAATGTTTACTCATTTGCCTACACATGGACTACATGGCTTTAAAGGGAAATCTAACTCGAATATGCAACTGCTCTAAAACTAAAAGTAAAAGAAAGCAGAAAAATAAGAGAAGCTAACTGATGAAGTTTTGGCACTGTCTGACTACTGCAGTGCTAAGAGTAAGATAAGAGTAGACTGTCACACCAAAAGACGGATAATACATGCAGTCACGCGCATTCCAAGCAATACTGTAGATCTAGTACTAGTTCAGAATCATATCCAGACTTTTTGACCAGTGACCCTCAACTCTCACAGGTTGCACGGCAAACCGCTGCACAATACAAGTGCATACCGATGGAGGGTTGCGGGGGCACGTAAGTCTGTGTGTCTTGTGAAGTTATCTACCTCATTATACAGTAGATAACTTCACACAGGCATGCGCCCGCCCGCAACCACCATCGGTATGCACTTGTAATGTGCAGTGGTTTGCAGTGAAACCTGTGAGAAAGTGGACTACCGGCCCGGGCCCAGATGTCTGGAAATTGAGCATTGCGTGTCGATGCGTAGAGGAATAAAGCAGTGTCTTGTGTCACAGTCACATACATGTAACTTCAAACAATTCGTTTCTATAGTCTTTAGACAGCAAATTTATCTTATAGGCTACCGTATACATGCAGAAATCTTTATCTGGAAATAATAGACCCGTAAATGGTAAACAAAATTTTTTTCCCACAGGCTGTTCAAAGAAGTTTGTAGTATAATGTGTTGCACATGCATACATTTATCAACCATTCATTTTGTTTTAACTTTATTTATTTTCTCATTAATTGTAGGCATCCTTTGTTAACATATCTCGTCAAAGCAGTGGATTCAAAGCACATTGTGGCCTCAGTATATTGATGTGAAACCATGCAGAAAATGCTACTCTCTCGCAACCTTGTGGATGTTCCCTAAGGATCAGCATGCAGCCTCTTGAAACAGTTGAAGCCATTATCGGTAAATAAATGTGTACATGTAATTGTATTATTTTTGTACATTTATTTGTCATATTATGCATGATCACTGACAGACACTGAGACTCTGACTAATTAGACACTACAGAATGGATCATTTCATTTGAAAGGCTTATTTGTCCTAATTTTCAATTATAGGGCAGGTCCAAGCTATTTGGATTGTGACGTACGGGACATTCAGAGACTTTAAACAAGAAATAACAACAGATGAAATTATTTATATGGCTATCTTTTGGTATGAGTCTGTGGCTATTATGGGCTAGTTCATTTGTGGAAAGTTTTAGTTCTGACTAATTTTTTAATTAATTGTTAATGTAATTAATGTGCAGCGTGACGTACGGTTCACAGCGTCCCGTACGTCACGCGGCACATTAATTACATTAACAATTAATTAAAAAATTAGTCAGAACTAAAACTTTCCACAAATGAACTAGCCCATAATAGCCACAGACTCATACCAAAAGATAGCCATATAAATAATGTAATATGTTGTTATTTCTTGTTTAAAGTCTCTGAACGTCCCGTACGTCACAATCCAAATAGCTTGGACCTGCCCTATATATTTATAATTCAATTAATTTTAGATCACTAAAACCTGCAGGTATGTTGCAATAACCGACAATATTTTGTGAGTTTGAAACAGTGTTTTTTTACCCTTCAGCATAGGTCAAGGAGCTTTCATTCAACCCTCTTCAGCAAACTACAGGAATGCCAGTTTTCAGGCAATAGCCTGAATTCAGGGCCTGGCGAGTTATTTTTATACCATAGTTTAGGTTTTTTGTGTACAAGCTAGCTCATTTATTCTAGGTGATTTTTCAGGCCCTCTGATCAATTCTAACTGGCATCCCTGAAACTAGAATTGTATTGATAATTTACCAAACAAAATCGTGAATCACGTTTTGCATTGCCCACAAATGTTTAAAATCCAAAGGTGTGTTGACTGTATGTTTTGTGAGCAATAAGAAATTATTTCTGATAAATCTTACCAAGCAGTGCTTTTCTGACAGAATTCATTGTTTACATTCCAGTTTTAAAATATGTGAAAGTTTTTCTTAAATTGTATTCCTTTCTTTTTTGCTTTATTCATGCATTAGAATTCCTTGCGTCTATGTTCCCTGGATCTGAAAGCAGTGCATAATGCAGGAGATTCTACCCAAAAGCTAACCCACTGAGCAGCGCCAGATTGACGTTGCTCTATCCCTTATTGTTGAACGTCAAACAAGGTAGCAGCAACTCCCGTCTTTTAACGTCTTTTGGTATGACGCAGCCCGGGCTCGAACCCACGACCTCCCGGTTGTGAGGTGGACACTCTACTGACTGAGCCAACAAACCGGTCTAAGTTGGTAATAGAGAAAATTGAGTGAGGTAAATGCAATACAATTCGATTCCATTATTAAGCAATTAAGACGTGAAGTTCGTGAACCTCCAACAAATTTAAAAAATGATGCAGTTTGGTTTTATGTGTAAAGTGAATGGAAACAAAGGACCTACCGGTACGTGTCTTTGTATGTTTTGGACTGCGCATATTCAGTGAGCTCTTTTTGATAATATACACTATGTAAAGCATATTGAACTCTATGTCAACATAAAAAACTATGTGATTTTGACTGTTTTGCAGCAATCATGTCTGAACGAGCCTTAAAGTGACTTGGTAACATTGTTCAGATGAGAGAAAATAGTGCTATTAAAGGTATTGCCTTCAATGCTATATGTACACTTAAAAATAATCTGAAAGTTTGAGTGAAAAAAGACCATTATTGATGATAAATTGAAAACAAAATTTCTGATCTGATCGATTCCTTAATTCTGCCAACCATATTATTATAATTTAATTAAATTTTAGGTGAATGTAAATCATCACAAAACAAAGAATTGGCTCCAACGGTTGGGGAAAATTAAAAAATATGTTGGGAGAATTAAGTGTTAAAGAGTGACACACAGTGGCGCCTTCAATGAAAACCATAAATATCTTTGTGGTTTGAGAATTTTTTTGTAATTAAAAGTATACAATTCTTGGATTGTATCTGTGATTTTGAAAGCACAATATGGCTTACCTATATTGAATTTGCTGTAAAAATTTAAGTTAAATTTTATTTTTTTGTGAAACTCCCCCCAGGAGTATAAACTTGCCAAATGAATGTTGTGACATTAGCAATGGAATACCTGTATATCTATTTGTGCTAAACTTTTTAAGCATGTTTGCTATTTTATCTTAAACTTGGAAATATCTTCCGAATAATTATTGCACAGTCACCTTGAAATTGCCCAACAGAGCCAATCGTACTGGCGGGAATGTTTTTTGATAGAAATTGTATTTTTATACTTGAACTTCAGCTTCTGTATTTGCAACAAAATGTTTTTTGATGATATTTATAAGTATGAATGTTGCCACTAATGCCTTTGTTGTGTTTAAGTCATGTGCCAGTAAGAAGCAGGTTTCTAGCACAGAGAATAGGTATAGTTGAGCTGATTTCTGCACAGTTTTCCAATATGCTGTATCGCCAAATGTGAACATCGTGGTTTCAACAGGCAAGCAACCATCATCAGAAAACTCTGCAGGTATCAGTCAAGCTCTCCCTGTTCCCCTTGCTGCCAACTTGTTCCTTTTGAGTGTAAGAATAACTTAGCTAAGCCATGTGTTTATCATTTGTGCCATTTTTCTCTTGTGTGTGATTTAGATTGTATAGTTTTATACTTTATACTGAATTCTTGCCATAAAATTAGATATTCCCCTTGTAATTTTTGTATCTTTCATGTTCAGGAATTGTTTCCAACAACCTTTTGTTTTATGTGATAGTCTTTATCTGCAATAAAGTCTTGGGGTGGTTGTGAGGAGCAGTTTTGCAGCGTGGAGACGAGGTAGAGCTGCACTGATGAATGCCCAGCTTTCCGCTATGCTGTTTTGCTGAATATGAGGAACTTCCCCAGTCTGCTGTTTGCTTTTCTTCTAAACAACTGCGGGTATCAGTGTAGCTTTACCTAGTCTCCATGCTGCTAACCTGCTTCTCACAACCGCAAGACTTATAAGTTAAGCCAATTTATGTTTTAGTTTGTTGTAACAGAATGAAATCTGAAATGAAGCAGCACAATTTATAACAAAACAAATATCTTTGTGATGGCCTGTTAACTTTCTTAAAATCAATTATGAGACTGACAGAAATACACTAGGTATTTATACAGCATGTTTTGGAAGAAGTGTCAGGATGGTGATGGAAAGATTCTGTATGTATAGAAGACAAGTTAGATAGAAGAAGAAGGTATACAAATAAGTATTCTATATTTTTGTTATCCATTTTCATATACATGTACATTAAAAATATGAAAATTACTTTCTGTCTGGCATGTCTATATATTATGTGATGCAATATTTGTTGCTTTGTTTTTACTGTGTGAATGTTTAAAATGTGTTCATGAAGTGACTTTTACACTTTCTTCCTTGATCATATAGGTGTCATTTAGAGGACAAAAAAGACGTAAAGATCATGTAAGGATAAAAGGTACATCGAAATGACCAGTAAGATGTACCTTTTATCACGTCAAAATTTGATGTCCATACAACGTATACACGACGTCTGTACGACGTCTTTCTTGGACCAATACGACCTAAAAAGAAAATATGACGTCCATACGACGTTTTCCTATGGTACAAGTTGACGTCTTAAAGATGTCTTTCTTTGACTAATAAGACGTAAATATAACGTCAAATTACGACGTCTATACTACAAAATATGACGTCTTCACGATGTCTTCCATGGTACAAGTTGACGTCTTAAAGACGTCTTTCTTTAACTAATAAGACGTAAAAATCGCGTCAAAATATGACGTCCTCACGACGACGTACGCGGGTGCAAAATCATGTCTTTTTGACGTCGTGTTATGTCGTCTTAAAGACGTCTTTCTTTAACTATAAGACGTTAATATGACGTCCATATGACATCTTCCTATGGTACAAGTTGACGTCTTAAAGACGTCTTTCTTTAACTATAAGACGTTAATATGACGTTCATATGACGTCTTCCTATGGTACAAGTTGACGTCTTAAAGACGTCTTTCTTTGACTAGTAAGACGTAAATATGACGTCCATACGACGTCTTCCTAAGGTACAAGTTGACGTCTTAAAGACGTCTTTCTTTGAATAATAAGACGTAAAAATCACGTCAAAATATGACGTCCTCATGACGACGTGCGCGGGTGCAAAATCATGTCTTTTTGACGTCGTGTTATGTCGTCTTAAAGACGTAGTACACGACGTAAATATCACGTGATATTTACCAGTCTCTGCTATCAGGGTGGTTCTGCCCCTTCAGTATCCATACAGAGAAGGACCTTGAATGATCATGTTATTTGTTTACGCACCCAATCATACAGATTTACAGTTTTAAAAATGGAGGTCATACATTTTTTCTATAGAAGAGTCTCCTTGCTTGAATTGCTCATAAAAAGAAAACTCTCGATTGTTCGGACTGAGTCAGGTGTAGAAATCCTCTTGAATCGCGATGTAACAAAATTGGTTGATTGGTTCACACAACCTTACAAAGAATCTTGAAAACTCGCAGCAGGCTTGAATACAGAAGGAGAGAAGAGTCCATCGGCATCAATCACTAGACGATAGAACTGTCGTATGTGGTTTTTATATATCTGGCATATCAAGGTTCTGTAGGCCTTTATGAGATGAGAACTGCATGTATGAAACTATAATTCCTATTTGGTGAGCTCGAAACGACACTAATCCCTCGACTTCGATATCGGTACTTAGTCTCAAGATCCCTTTGAGCAATGAAGCCTAAACGGTAGTTTCAACCGTACCCCCTTAAAGACCATCAATACTACTGGGCAGGAAGGGATTAGACCACACAGCGAGGTCACTGACAGGTGGCTATCTCATTAACTCAGCTCTCAACTAATATAAGAAAAAGAGGATCATGGGGGACCAACAGGCACCGATTGCGGAAGTTTTCTATATAGAGGGAGCAAGTAGCTACAAGTAGGACAGTGGGGCTTTAAAGAAGTCAATATTTGTATAATATGCCCCTTAAAGCCAGCCAATAGTATGTGAATATTGATGCTTGCTGTGGTCAATATGCTCATCATCGTGATGATGATGATGATACTATGATGATCGTACTTTTTAATATGCTTATGTTAATGAGAAATAACTAAGAAACGAAGATCATTGGTGATGACCAAGATGTTAACGATCTTGCAGAATGATCAAGTTCTTGATATGATCATGACTTATGGTCAAGAAGTTTAAGAGCATGATGCATCATTGTTTGACCCCTTTAACGCTAGCTATATCCAGTTACCCAGATAAACAGTAATCATGATAACCTGTTTATTAGATAACCAGATAACCAGATAACCTAATAACCCGATAACGCACGTGCAACTTTGGCGGCATCTTCCCACGAGCCCATCAGCCAACGAGACCGACAAACCGCTTTACCGTCAGCCCACGATATCGACAACCCACTTTTTCGAAAGCTCACGAGCCCGTCAGCCTTCGATACCGACAAAGCAAAGAATTACATATGAAAATATCATCATAAATAACAAGAAAGGTCGAAAAGCTCCACGAGACCGCTTGGCAACGAGACAAACATCCCAAGAGACAGAGAAAACAAAGTTAAAGATAACGGAAGATAGAAAAAGTCGGTCTCCTGGGTCGTCGGACCAGTATAATTTGATTAGGTCTGGTTCTATTGTCCGTATAAAGCTCATGGGTGCTCTAAATATTCAAAACTATCTATATATTCGTTCTGGTCTTCATTGATATCCAGATTTCCTGGCAGGCTCTTGGGCTCTTTACCGTGGGCACAACAAGAAGTCTAATTTTTATTTGATGTTTTAATTCTTATCCGCAGATTCAATCGGCTTATGGTTTCTCGTATGAGACCGAAGTGGATGGAGAGGCTATCATTCATCTCTTCTTGAAAGGCGGGGCTCATTTCGCTGCTTCCATGCTCGACGGGGTTTTTGCGTTCTGTATATTGGACACCAGCAAAAAACAGGTATTATACTCTTATTATTTCATTTTTGTTTAATATAGTGAAACCTGTATGAATAGCGGTCTTTATCATGAAAAGGGTGAAATGTGTGGAAATTTACAGGTTCCTTAATACATGTCAATGAGAATAACTATTCAAGGCAAGGACAAACTTGGTCTTTATACAGAAGTGGTCCAATTTGGAAATATTTGGCATTGTGCATTTTCATTGCAGTTCCTTAAAGATAAAGGTCAGTTCTGGTAATGCGATTTCATTGTGAAAGAAAAGGTTTGGAATGGATCAGAAACAGTTGATCATGTAGCATGCCTTTTGGTGTGCACTGCAAGGTTCTGGAGTCATCAAAATCATCATAAATTTGGCCGAGTCTTGGTAAAGTAACAAGCACTGTACGCAGAAAGCTATATATGGGACAACACACATGGTGTCGGGGCTAGTACTACCTTGATTTCCTTGTCTTTCTATGCTCATTACTCAGCCAGTGTTTGGCACATGTCATTTATTTGTAATCTTGAACATTCAGTGTAAGTTTCGTTTGATTCTGTGCCGAGAATGATTTTTTTTTTTACCAGAACTGGAGTTTATCTTTAATATACATCAGTTACATTGACTAGACCGACTCGAGACAGCCCCCAACCCCCCCCCCCCAAAAAAAAGAACATTCCGCATGTTTCAAATCTTTCATGTTTGTAGCTGTACCTTGTGTGTGTAGGGGTGGGAGGAGTTACCGGCCTTTTGATCCCAGTCGCAAACGTAAAACCCCGTCCACTGCCTATAAATTATAATGATTCGAATAATGTGCTTTGATTGCTTAATATCTTCCATATAGATTCATCTTGGCCGGGATACTTATGGAATTAAGCCACTATTCACTTCAACTCCCGATGATTCTCTCCTTCTCTGTTCAGAAGCCAAAGGTACTCAAAGGGAAATAGCATATCAAAATAATGTGTCTTTACACACATTTTGAAAACATATTTATCCAATATGAATCTACATGGTTTTTTTTAAAGCAATATACATATTGCTCCGATTGTCTCATTTCCGCTCGCGTGAACATTGCTAGTCCAGCCTCTGTACCGTTTTCGTTTAGCGCACCCAATCAGCTGATAAAATAACACACCCTCAACGTTGAAAGTAGACCTAGCCATTCCTCTAAATATGGGTCCTGAATACGTTCTTGTGGACGGAAATTTGGGGATTGCGCGATCAGTGGAGAGACCGCAATGTGTGTGGGGGATAAAAAGAACGAACGGACTGAATCTGGACTAGAACATTGCCAGCACAAACCACTGACCTCTGCCTCCTGAACGGATCATCGCCCATTCCTTTCACTATACGTTACGTACTATAAAGGCTGTATTGTCTGACCGTTCATGAATATTCATGTTTTTGCTAAACTCGGCAAAATGTTTGCTTTTACTAAATGGAAAAATTACGGTGGGGGGTTGGATGAAATGGACATAATGAAATAGGCAGAAGTGATCTATGATAATTCATGCTTTTTATGATTCGTGTGCTCGACCTATAATCTTCAAATCGCTTGGTAAACTGAGTCCAAAGTTAGACTTGTTTCACATGTGTATTATAGGCAATGACGAGCTTGCAACCTATTTTGAAAAATTACGGTGGGTGAACTTTCAAAAGTCAATGAGACATGAGGGCTCCAATGAAAGAGCTAGTGATAACGTACGTCGGGGTGGATGTGCTTTTCGTTTAAACAAAAAATGAATTTTTAACGATTTAAAAAAAAAACGTCCATAGGCTAACATGTTAGGCTGCCGACTCAGATCATGCTCTGACGATAGGGGGCGTTGTGAAATGAGACTAACCGGAGCCATATGATTAGCTGGGGCGGAATTTAGGATTTTGTATTAAAAAAGGGGGAAGGGGGCACCTTGGCCGCGACTAGTATGGTATCAAACTGCCTTTTACGCCAACGTCCGATGGTTCCCTCCTACTCTAAATAGAAGCGAAAGGTATTTAGAGGGAAATACAACATCAAATTAGTCTTTCCGGGCGTTTCGAAATGATGAACTTCAATGATGAGCTGGTTAAATATTATGCCCGCTACCTTTAATTATTGATTATTTTAATCAGGGCGGGGGGGGGGGGAGGATTGGGAACAAATTATCAAATTATATCCCAGGAAATACAATTTTTTTTTCTCTGGATAGCTTTCACCCTCTACAAAGACGGTCTGGAACGGAAGGGAGATTGCCAAAATCATATTGCCTTGAAAGAAAGAGAGATTCTTGTGTCACGATTTTGTGTTTGTGTTCCTGCATCATCGGGAGAGCCGGGAGAGAGCTAGTGAAATTCCCCCTTCAAATAAAATGAAGAATATATTCTTGTAGCTCAGAGTAGAAGGGGAGTTAAAAGCAGCACATTGTGAAAGAAACTGTTGGTAAAGTTTGATTATGTGGTACATTGCAGTTGATTTAAGGTTTTGCAATATTGATACTATTTATAACTAGAACTGCAATCGTATAAGAACGACGCCCGTGTTTCTACGTGGCAGATGAAATAACATCTCTTACAGCGTGTTTCCACAGAAAAAAAAGTGGAACATGGATTATGATCTTTTCCGGAATTGAAATACCGTGTCGCGGCGAAACGGTATTAAACCAATCTGTTTCCACAGAGCACAGCATTCCGATTCGCCCCGATTCCGTGTTCCAAGTCAGGCAAATACCGTGTCAATCGGAAGTCAAGATTCAACCTTTGACCTCGATCGTGGATTCAGATCTACACAGGATTCCACGCTATTCTATTGTGACGTACATTTTTCATTGTTCCCTTCAGTGCATATAAACATATTATTGTATACGCGTATTTCAAAGTATTTTTCAACCAATCACGCTGCAGTGGTGATTGAGGCTTCGCGCGCTCTGATGATCCGCCAGACACGGTTTGTCGCTGTGTGTTTCCACAGCGATTTCACAGGGAGTTCGTTGGGATCGACACGGCTGATCCACCTCCAGAGGTGGATCTGATAATCCGCATCTCGGTCGACTCGACCCGACACGCTTGTGTTTCCACAGGAAAACTGACACGGTATGACACGGGTAATACCGGTGTCGATGTTTTCTGTGGAAACACGCTGTTAGACTATATAGTAAAGGAATTTGTCAGAAGTCTGTAGCATCAAGGATAATGGACATAAGAAGGAAAAAGAAAGTTCTTAAAACGGACCAGAAACGGACAAACTGGCGTCTGGACGGTTACGCACGAGTTATTTTGGAAAACGAAGAGTCAGGTGCCCTTGATTAGTAAATGCCGGAGATTATGCCTACGAAGTTTGAAAGGAATCGGGATGGAGGAAGGGACCTCGATAGGGCCCACAAGCATTACGTGCAAAACGAATGGGAGTTTACAAAAATTAGATTACGAAGAAGAATAAGAACGCGAACGAAAACAAAGCATTGACAATAGACATCACCCTTACAAAAAATTTCTATAGAATTCTATAAAAAAAATTCTATAGAATTTCTATACGCAATTCTATAGAAATGTTTTATAGAAATTCTATAGAAAAGTGGGCCACTTTTCTATAAGAATTCTATAGAAATCTATAACGGACCTCTATAGAATCTCTATAAAACATTCTATAGAATGGCCTTTAGAAATTCTATAGAATTTGTTTTATAGAATTCTTTATAAAAAAATTCTATAGACCATTTTATTCTATAAATGTTTTATAGAGATTCTATAGAAAAGTGGGCCACTTTTCTATACAAATTCTATAGAAATCTATAATGGACATCTATAGAATCTCTATAAAACATTCTATAGAATGGCCTATAGAAATTCTATAGATATTTTTTATAGAATTCTATAGGAGTTTTGTTGTAAATAATTCTATAGACCATTATTTACCAGTTGAAAACCAGTTTATTATTCAGTAGCGACCAGCAATCAATTGATAATTAATAATCAATATTGCATGACATCTGGCCACCGACTAAACCATATTTATATAGACTCCTGCAATTGCTCCATCACAATGATCATTTGAAGCAAAATACAGTTGAGTATATATTGTTAATTAAGTAGTGCGGAGATCTTACATACATATATACAAAATTATACATGTTTTTACTGGTTAGTAAATTACATATATTAATATATCTATTTTATTACGTCTTAAGTTACATGTTTAAAAAAATCGTACATATATATTATATTTGTCAATAATTGTCTAAGAAAATATAAATCACAAAATTGATGTTAATTGTCACATTTGCTTGACAGATCATGATAATTACATTTTCTGTGAAAACATGCAAATTATCATGAATATGCATGAGATACATATCTTCATATAGAAAAAAAATTCTATAGAATTCTATAGAAATTTAGATCTATAGGAAACTTATTCTATAGAATTCTATAGAGAAAACTGATTTCTATAGACATCCTTAAAAATTCTATAGAGAAGTGGGGACGCCATTTTTTATATTAAATTAAATTTTCTATAGAAATTTCAATCTATAGAAAACTTATTCTATAGAATTCTATAGAGGAAACTGATTTCTATAGACAACCTAAAATATTCTATAGAGAATTAACTTTTCTATAGAAATTTAAATCTATAGAAAACTTGTTCTATAGAATTCTATAGAGGAAACTGATTTCTATAGACAACTTTAAAAATTCTATAGAGAATTAACTTTTCTATAGAAATTTAAATCTATAGAAAACTTATTCTATAGAATTCTATAGAGGAAACCGCTTTCTATAGAGATTTCTTAAAAGTTCTATAGAGAATCTGGAATGTTATAGAGTTCTATAGAGATCTATAGAACTCTATAAAGCGTTCTATAGAATTCTATACAACTTTTTTGTAAGGGCAATGCAATAATAGTGGGATCCTTGTGTATTATAGCGCTCATGTCTGAAAGACTTGACACTCCTAGCCCGGCTTTAAGCTTGGCTGTCATTATGGCGCTCTAGCATATCAAGGAATTACTATTTATTCCTGCCAGTTACCTATTTCACCAAACTGAAAAAGAAATGTCTCAATCTTGATGGAAATCACACGGTCTGCAATCAGAAACAGGCATATCTTTATATATGGGGCTACTCTCAAATGCTACGTGAAGGCGTGTACAAACTTTATAGTGTCCTTTTGTCATATTACGATTTTGAGGGCACGTGAAGAGGAATATTTCCAAGGAACATATCTACGCTGATATACTTCCAAAGTGACATAAAACGAATGAAAAATCACACACTCTGGTGAAATCTTTACGTGCGTGCGGGTGGGGATTTTTTTTTATATAAAACCTGTATCTATCACATATGATTATTTACGTCTGGGCACCGACATTTAACACCACCATCCGAAAGACGTGACTCAGTTTCGAACCGGGGTCTGCCTGAGTCAATTTGTAGGCGAAGATCATGCGAGTGAATGTAACATCAGACCAACTCTCATCTCCCATCCTTCTCTTTACCCATTGAGGGTAGGCATGCTAGTATAATGTTTAAAGATAAACTCCAGAGTACCGGTAAAAAAAAAAAATTAATTCTCACAGAATCAAACGAAACTTACACTGAATGTTCAAGATTACAAATAAATGACATGTGCCAAACAATTTTGGAAGAAAATGTATACTGGCTGAGTAATGAGCATAGAAAGACAAGGAAACCAAGGTAGTACGATCCCCGACACCATGTGTGTTGTCCCATATATAGCTTTCTATGTGAGTGTTTGTTACTTTACCAAGACTCGGTCAAATTTATTATGATTTTGATGACTCCAGAGCCTTGCAGTGCATACCAATACTTTCATGCTACATGATCAACTGTTTCTGATCCTTTCACACCTTTTCTTTCACAATGCAATCGCATTACCAGTACCAAAGTTTATCTTTAAACATGGAATCACAAAGATCACACTCAAGAGTAATTGATAATAGGATTATTTACATCAGACTAGAACATAGTATGTAACAAGTCATCAATAGTTATATTTCGTTTGCTCAACCCCATTGCAAAGATATGAGATTTGCTTGCCATATTCCGATTTCTTTTTTGCAATCAGCTCACGATATCCGCAAATTGTCTATAAAATGTCCATGTCAATAACAAACATCTTTTCAAGGGCTTTAAAAAAAACTTCATATCTATCCTCAAATGAATTTCTTCGTTGTGTTTATAGGTCTGGTGAGTCTCTGCACCGGAAGTGATATTAAATGGTTCCCACCGGGTCATGTACAAACATTCAACATACTTTCCGATGGCAAAGTTTCCACGGCTTCCGACCCCATCCGATTCCATTCAATTGATACCAAACCCAAATCGAATGATATCGACGTCGACATGAAAATTGAATGTAAGTTGAATTATTCCCCTTCTTTTTATTTTCAAATATCATCACCGAACCAAATCTTCACTGTCAAGAAAACAACAACTTTGCTATAAAGAAAAATAAAGTAAAAGACTTTTAATTTCGGTATTTGCTGTCGAAAATCATACTTTGGTCGGATTTCTTATGAATTTTCGGCCGGAAACTCTTTGCAAATATTGTCCTAATTACGGATAAAACGACATTCCAAATGGCTGTTGATATATTCCTCCCTCTTCTTAATCTTACAGAAATCCCCTGAGGACCATGGCAATGCGATATGAAGAAGAAAAAACGCGATGTGGTCGAATATATTTTTGAGGGATATAAAGTGACACAAGGAAGCGAATTGACATGTGATGCCATATCTGCGATGCAATTTCTAGCTCTACATTAAGTAAAAATTTGAAAATACTTAACATTAACCTAAAGTCTGACATGGTCCTTTCTTCCACATTGTTGACTTTGTGTCCCTCACAAACCATCTATGTTTGTTTGTTTTTATTTACAAGTGCTTATTTTTTTCGCAAGGGTATGACAAAAATTATAAATCATTTAGATTTTTAGAATTTAGGTTTTGTTTTAATCGTTTTATTAATTTCTAATAGATAACGTCATATTCATTAACTTCACTGTTGACATGGTTACAGTCGGTATCTCCGATGACGTCTTGTCTCACATCCGTCGTCTTTTCGTGGATGCTGTCCGGAAGAGGTTGATGAGTACCCGACGCATAGGATGTTTATTATCAGGTATTTCGATTCTCTCTTCCAAGTGATTCTGGGTACCATGTCATCTTTCCTAGTAAACAAGCTTAGCACAGACTTTTGACAAATCAACCTCAGGCGATTTCGATAGCCTTGGCCGTCACCCATTGAAATATGTGATCACCGTTATGAGCCACTGAGTACTAATCCGAACAGGGTTTCCGTTAACGTATGCAAAAGGGTCGTGTGAAATTGCCCTCCATTGATTTTCTTCGAAAGTCTTTTCGATCGTGTTAATCGTAAAGATATGAATGAAATATAAAGACATGACGAGAAAGCATCGCGAAAAAGAATACGAAGCGTAGGGCTGTGTGACGAAAATGAATTAGCTCCATATATGACACCCTTCATGTATCGCCTTTGGACTGGAACAGGACAACACAAAGTCCAATTACACGGGGCTATAGTAAAGATGGAGGAACTGTGTGCGACTGTCGGGAGGAACAGACGATGAAACATCGTTTGGTCAGCCCCTCCTCCCAGAACCCTGTACCCCAAAAAGACCTAGAGGATTTCAAGGCCAAGGCCAGATCCTGCTTCTCAACTTAACCGGGTTTGTTAAGTAACTCGAGAAGAAGAAGCGCCCTTCATTTAAAAGACAATAGTGATGCAATAGTTCCCGTAGAGACAATTAAGTTGTCATTTGATGAGCATGGCTTTAAGTTTCACGGATTTTATTTTGCAATCATCGAATTTACAATTACTGATTGATTACTAAGTCTTGATGTCATTATTAATTCAGGGGGCCTTGATTCCAGTCTTGTAGCGGCCGTAGTATCCGAGGCTCTACGTGAACAACCACGTGGATACCCACTACAAACATTTTCTGTTGGGATGGAAGGAAGTCCAGATATAGCAGCTGCGAGAAAGGTAAATAAATGCTCGAGAGTCTCTGTTGAGCACAACGAAAAATGAACGGGAAATCCAGGAGTCATACTTGTGTCCGTTTCAGCGTTTTTCAACCCTTATTTCAGTTACGGCACCCTTTTCAGAAACCATTTGTTCGCACTACACCGATCCCAAATTTATCACATATTACAGGCGCGGATCCAGGATTTCTTAGGGGAGGGGGCCCAACTTTTTTTTTTTTTTTGCTCCCGAAAATTTGAAAATCGCGCCGGCCGAAAAGTCGCTCAGTGGGGGGGGGGGGGGGGGGGGTAAGCGGACACTTTTTTTTTTTTTTTTGAGTCCAAAAAAAAATCGCAACGACTCAGCCAGCCGAAAAGTCGCTCAGTGGGGGGGGGGGGGGGGGGGGGGGGGGGGGTAGTGAGCACATTTTTTTTTTTTGGTTCTCGAAAATTTTAAAATTTGCACCCCCCCCCCCCTTGAGCGCCAGGGGGGGGGGGGGGCCCGCCCCCCGGGCCCCCCCCCCCTGGATCCGCCACTGACATATTATGACTTGTACATCACTATGAAACTCGCCAGGTGCCATGTACATACCTACGGATATATGTTTCTAATTTGTGCGAGAGACATAGGCGAGCGAGCGAAAAATGTCATCTTTAAGGGGGGGTTACGGGGAACTGGTAGTATACTCATATTTGACTAATTTTCAAAGGAAGTTGCAAAAATAACCATACAAACCATATCTGAATGGAAAGGTTATAACCTTTACTCCTATCAACCGACCCCTACCCGCCTGAAGTCAAGGAAGAGCTTCATTCATACAGTCCAGCCACTTTCACATCCTCCTCATACAACCAGAGTGATCTTGTGGGAAGAGAAACGTTGTGAAAACCACCACCATAAAAAGCTACCAATCCCGACCAAGGAACAGCTGCCACCTGGCCATATATGTGACTGGAAGACGTGGAAGTCCCTCAATAGCCTTCGCACAGGGGTGGGGCGATGTAAATACAACATGCATAAATGGGGATACACTGATGACACAGACACCGACTGCGAGTGTGGAACATCCGTGCAATATGTCACACTTATTAAGCTGCCCACTCCTAATTGACCAATGCTCCCTGGAAGACCTATAGTGGCAGCAACAGCGATCAGTGTGCAAAAGCCTGGCAGAACATTTGAGGTCAGATGCAGGGGCGTCTCCAAAGTGGGGGGGGGGTGGGGGGTGTGGGGTGCGACACCCCCCCCCCCCCCCCCATACCAGTCAGGATATTGTCGGTAAAATTGCGCTGCCGTCGGGAAAAAAGAGAAAAGGGGGAGGGAAAAAAAGAGAGGGAAAGGGAAAGGAAAGAAGAAAAGAAAAGGAAAAGAAAAGAAAGAATGAAAAAGAAAGGAAAGAAAGGAAAAGAAAGGAAAGAAAAAAGAAGAATGAAAGAGAAAAAAAGAAAAAGAGGGAGGAGAGGAAAGAAAGGAAAAGAAAGAAAAGAAAGAAAAGGGAAACAAAAGAAATGGGGGATGAAAGAGAGGAGAGAGAGAGGGGAGGTAAGAGCCTGAGATAGGAGGAGTGGAAGTAAAAGAGAGAGGGGGGTTGTTGGGTTGAGTCGTCTCGTCGAGTGAGCAAGAAAGACACGGGTAAATATATTGCTATGTCGGGTCAGCTGTGTCGGTATTCTTGCTCGATCCTCGTGTACTATATCAAATAATGCAGAGGTTTGAAGTCGGTGAGATGTATATTGCCGGTCGGCCGACAAGTTTTTTTCCCTTACGAACTGTGACTTTTTATCCGCTGTGACGACTTCGACAGTGACTACAACTACAATACTTGTATTTTCTCGAAGTTTCACTTTTCTATAATATCAGCTAAAGAAATCAGAGGTGTAAAATTTTCGGGGAAACTAAATTCAAACAAGGATTAACAACGGTACGACGAATCGTCTTCCTTTCTCTATATTTTGAAACGCCAAAAATTCCGCGCTTCGGGGAAAACTTCATTTAGAAGAGTCGCGAACGGTACAACGAATCCTCTGCTTTCTCTAATAATTTAAGGAAACATCACAGCTTCCGCACTTCGCGCGAATGGGTGAAACTGAATTAAGATAAATAGGGCTTAATAAGAGTCGGAAACGGTGCAACAACGGTACGACGAATCGTCTTCCTTTCTCTATATTTTGAAACGCGGGAGGGGAAAACTTCATTTAGAAGGGTCGCGAACGGAACAACGAATCCTCTGCTTTCTCTAATAATTTAAGGAAACGTCAAAGCTTAGGGGAAACTGAATTCAGATAAATGTGGCTTAATAAGAGTCGACAACCGTGCAACGAATCGTCTTCTTTCTATGATAATTAAATCAAACGTCTAAGCTTTTCGCGCTTCGCGCGGGATGGGGGAAACTGAATTCAGACAATGATTAAGAGTCGAGAACAGTACACCCAATCGTTTGCTTTCTCTAATAATTTAATGAAACGTCAAAACTTCCGCGCTTTGCGCGGGAGGGGGAAACTTCATTCAGACAAGGATTAAGAGTCGAGCAGGGTTCAACGAATCGTCTTCTTTCTCTAATAATTTAATGAAACGTCAAAACTTCCGCGCTTTGCGCGGGAGAGGGAGAAACTGAATTCAGACAAGGATTAAGAGTCGAGCACGTTTCAACAAATCGTCTACTTTCTATAATAATTAAATCAAACGTCTTAGCTTTTTCGCGCTTTACGCGGGAAGGGGGAAACTGAATTCAGACAAGGATTAAGAGTCGAGAACAGTACACCCAATCGTCTGCTTTCTCTTAAAATTTAAGGAAACGTCAAAGCTTCCGCAATTCGAGCGAGAGGGGGAAACTGAATTCAGATAAAATAATAGGGCTTTAAGAGTCGAGCACGGTTTAACGAATCGTCTACTTTCTCTAAATATGTAATGAAATTTCAAAGCTTCCGCGCTTCGCGCTGGAGGGGGAGAAACTGAATTCAGACAAGGATTAAGAGTCAAGCACGGTTCAACGAATCGTCTACTATGATGAAACGCCAAAACTTCCGCGCTTCGCGCGGGAGGGGGAGAACTGAATCCAGATAAGGATTAAGAGTCGAGAACAACACCCAATAGTCTGCTTTTTCTCATAATTTAATGAAACGTCAATGCCTACAAGCTTTGCGCGGGAGGGGGAGAAACTTCATTCAGACAAGGATTAACAGTCGAGAACGATACAATGAATCGTCTTCTTTTCCTAATAATTTAAGGAAACGTCTAAGCTTCCGCGCTTCGCGCGGAAGGCCTTTCACTCACACCCCCTAATGAGCGCGCTTTGCGCGCTCTTTAAGTGATTCGCTTGCTCACTACCGCCCCTCCCTAAAATAAGATCCTAGCTCCGCGCCTACATTAAATATATAGCTATGATGCTGACTAAGTTGACGAAATAATTCGTATATTTATGTCGTCGAAGAAAATGACCAAATGTGCATACGCAAGTACTATAGATAGTCCGTAGGAAAAACAATTTAGCCTTCGGCTCCGGGTATATAGGGTTAACATATGTAAATATTGGGACATTTAAATTTGTCGGTGATTGGGGGCTAGTATGGACACGAAAGAAGAATACAAAGTGTATTATTTATTATTGTTGCTTGATAAATCTTTATAGATATTTATCACAATTATGAAATTTTAGATGGTTACCATTTCGGTTTTTTTATTTTCATTTTTTTAAATTAAGTTCTGAGTTTTGAGTTTTTGATCGATCGGGTGGGTGGTACATGCACAACATTACTTTTTATAGACTCTGTATAAGCTTGGCTTGTTAGAACTCTTGTGAGTAATGTGCCGCGGGATTCCATATCCTCAAACTGCTGGCGAACAGAGCAACAAGACCAAGCTCTGTAATTATTAGGATCTCTGTCCAGAAGTGCCGTGTTTGTGCCATCGAACGGGATCGACCAAATTAATTGATTCATATATATATATATATATATATAATCTATTTTCCCGTAACATGAGAGTAATTCTAATAGTTTCATACTTTTAATTTAATGTAGGCCTAATGTTAATTGTTATTGTATAATTGTTTTAAATGGGGGCACGCTACAAGAGTCCTATCTCGCACCCCGGGGCAACGACCGGTTGTAGCAACTACTCCGAAGATCAAGATACATTAATCTTGATCCAAGGAGACACGAACGAACGGACAAGGACAATTTTGATTGTAAAAATTGTTACCACAAAAATGCTAATTAGCATTAAATTATGCAAATTAACCAATATTTTCAAATTTTAGGCTCTACTGAATACCATTTACACTAGAAAGCTGATTTTTGCCACAGATGTTCTTTGAAGAAAAAAAAAAAACTTTTTTTTTTAATTACTAATGATTGAGCTAATTATCTATTCATGACATTATTACAAGAAAATTAAAATATTCAATGGAATTCTGAATAGATCACCACATTTCATCAACAAACATGCAAGGTTTGAACAGAATCAGACATCCCACTCTGGCCTATTTGTAATTTGGACAATCAATCAAAAAACTAATTCCTAGAAAAACAAAGAGATACATAAGCTCACATTTCCCAATTTTTGTGAGACACAATACAAATTATAAGAATACAATATAAACGATAAATGTTGCGTTTTTTCAAACTTAAATTGAATCGTTTTATTATGAAGTTCTGTCATAATTTAACCCTAAAAAGACCGGGCTATTTGAGGTCTTAGTACGGCCGGGGGGGCCCATTATGGCCCCCCTTAAGATCTCGGCCGCAAAGCGGCCGATCGCCGCGAAAATTTGCACGCACGTCAAGTGAAGTGTATAGAATAATATGATAATTTAATTTTTTTGAAAAATTCACTCATTTGCATATTTATGGTAATTTATGCAAATAAAGTCATACAAATCACATTTTTACCCATAAATCATAATATATTATTCATATTTAAGCATTCTTTTTCACTACATATATTCACTAGACCATTCTGAATAATAATACGACAACAAAAATTGGAAGAGCCAGCTTATTCCTTATGTTATCCCTTGTTTTGATATTTTCTTATGTATTTCATAGTTTTTTTAACTTATGTATTTCATTGTTTTTGTTGTTTTATTTCATTTCTTACTACAATTCAACTATTGTGACTCCCAAAACAACCACCTAAACTTTAAACAAGACCCAATAACCCATGTTTGATCCGTTTTTAGGAAAAATGACTTTTCCATATGTTTTGTACACAAATCACGAAAATGAGCGATTTTCAGGCTGACATGCAAAGACAAAAGGTCACGTGACCTTGTAACCGTAGGTCCGATTTTCAAAAAAAATCTTTTAAAAGTTGCGCAAGACTAAAAAAAAAAAGTCAGTGAGCGGCGGGGTGCCATCCATATGCGCTCCCGAGCAATCGGGAAAATCGTGGAGGGGGGGGGGGGCCATAATGGCCCCCGGCCTTATTAGGGTTAAACAATTGATATTTCCATTAAAATGTTTGTATTTGTACAATGAAACACAAATTGTCTTAGATTCCTTGTTCAAGGTCACGCATGAAAAGTTTGCTCTAACCAACGAAAACGCTGATTTTATGGCTTTCTCTTAATTTTTTCATGCTGATTTTTTTTACGGACCCGTCGCCATATATATACGTAAATATGAGGATTTTCGGGCGTCTTGTTGCCCGGAATTATCCCGTATCTAAATATTGCGAGGGAGTGAAGCGAACGAGCGGAAGAAATATAATTTTGATATAAAAGATATGAAACATATTCGGGCACCTCGCTGTCAAATAGAATGATATTCGGGCACCTCGTTGCCCAAATATGGAGGTTTTAAGGCACTGCATTGTCTCGAATACTCCAGTTTCTAAATAATGGGAGCGAGCGAAGCCAACTAGGAAGAATTTTTTTATCTTCAAAACGCTATTTCCTCATGAAACTACATACTCTAACAGTTTCTTATATTTCGTGTTTCATGAAATCGACCTTACTCCAAAATAATTGTATGATATAACTTAATTTCTCCCGCTGCACCACGGTTGAAAAACGCTGGTCCATTCAATGGTGGGACGGTGTAAGCCGACACAAATTAAAAGCTTACAACTTTTAAAATTGTTGGCGGTAAACTTATTCCCTTGACAGAGGCAAGGAAAATCAAATACTTTATCTTCCTAAACCCATAGTCCATCCCCTCATTCAAAATTATGACATAGCGATGACCTGACGTTTCCGTTTTGTTGTTCTTCTTTTTAGGTTGCCGCTCATATCGGCAGCGAGCATCATGAGATCCCATTCACTATCCCAGAAGGCATTGCGGCTGTTCGTGACGTCATATACACGCTAGAGACCTATGACATCATGAGCATCAGAGACAGTATAGGTATGTGACACGTAACTTCTGACTTGCCAAAGTCATTATGACGAGACTGACTCTGGCAATAAAGAGGGGGAAAAGAAATCATCTTAGCGCAGAGGGCGCTACACAAAACAATTTTCTGTGAGATAATGAAAAACTGAGTGTCACATTTGAAAGAACATACAATTTAAATCACAAAATCATCTTTGTTTGATCAAAATTGGTTCAGAGACGGCTGAAATATCCATAAATATAACGATTTCTAATATTTGAGGTGCCCCACAAATACTCGGTAATTTGAACCAGCCGTTGAAAAAATGAGATGAGCGCCATTTACGTTTTATTCCAGCCAATGCCGATGTTGGCTTTTTCGTGTTGGTTATAATACGCACAACCAACCGGCCCGATTGAGGAATCCGCATTCCGTTATCTTTAGGTACCATGTTGTAAATAGCTTGATATGATATCACAGAGTGAATTGATTAATTGGGGAGGGGTTATTCTGTTCTTTGAAGATGCATCATTTCCCCTATTTATCGTATGATAGACTTCGCGTAAAGCCCAAACTATAGTATTTTAATTGATATTTGAGAATTTTGCAATTCTAACCAGATTAAGCCTTCATCATCCAAAATCGTTGGTATACACCGATTTATTGTTCATTGAAAAACAACTCAAATACATAGCTAAATGATAACACTGGTGAAATAATTACATATAATGTTGACATTTATTTCTTTTAAGGAACAAATCGTTGACTTATATTAAATCACTTGTTTATTTTGACTGTTTTGTATTTCGTGAAAAGAATATTGAATAAAAAAAATATCTTCGCTCATCCTGTAAATAGCCATGCACTTCTTGAACAAGTACGTTCGTGAGCAGACCGATACCGTCGTGGTCTTCTGCGGGGAAGGGTCGGACGAGCTGGCGCAAGGCTACCTTTACTTTCACAAGCAGCCGAACCCCGGGGCAGGGGATGCTGAGAGCAGACGGCTTCTACGAGATCTTTACATGTACGACGTCCTACGAGCAGATCGTATACCTTCGGCACATGGGTAAGAGTTGTTTTCAAATTTAGACATGATTATGGAAACATAACAACACAGAAAACAAAACAAAAACTAAACAAAGCAAAAGAAAATCGAGACATCCACTTTCTTAGATTGTTGAAAATCAAAAAGCGATTTGGAAAACATGCAGTAAGTGGGCAACAACATTACAGGACTATTACCCGACTAAGTGTCAGCTTCAGGGGCGGAAATTTCTTTTCATGACCGGGGGACGAAATGCGAGGGACGAGGGAGCAGTGGCGTAATGAGCGAAAACGTTTGGGGGGGTGGGGAGCAGAAAAAAAAATCCGCATCACCACCACTCTTACATGTTACGCAGGTCCTTTTTAAAGTGGGGGGGGGGGGCTAAAGTATTTACGATCAGGTAGAGCAAAGCGAGCGTTGCAAGTGGAGCGTAAATTGGCGTGGGGGGCAGGGGAATAGCCCCGGTTGGGGTCAAGGGCAGAGCCCCATGAAGCTTAGGGGTTTTAGGCATTTAATTACGGTCAAATGAGCCTCCAGGGGCCGCCTAAAGGCCCTTGGTGGGGTCCAGGGGGCAGAGCCCCCGGAAGCTCAGGCGTTTTAGGCATTTAATTATGTTCAGATGAGCAACCAAAGGCTTGCCTTAGGGCCCTTGGTGGGGTCCAGTGACAACGAGCAATGTATAATTACAAATTCAGTATATTGACGAAATTCATGAAAGTCACATTGATAGAATTTGCATTCGAACAGATACTTGCTAGACGGAGTCATGGAAATTAGTTTCTTGCATATCTGCCTCCAGGAAAAGTAATCCAAAAGCATTTTGACGACCCAGAAAAATACCAGAAACAATACATCTTTCAAACCAGGACAATCGACAACCCGGCCACCTGCCCCCAGACACAACTAATCGAACAACTAATTGATATGCATGACAACTTTTACTTATCTAGGAGATTTGAATCCCGGATAACCAAAAATGCACATTGACAATTAACACCCATGAAGGACACGGTGCCTAACGGACGGCTACCACCAACATAACTTTTTAACCAGGACAGTTATTATCCACTTCGCTTTGGCCTTCCATCCGAAGAACAACTACAGGACAGTTGCCTTTCTGGACCAGTCCCCCGCTAATTACCTAGTTACCTATAGGATCGTTCCAACCCGTACAGATAATAAATCGCAAGCAACTTCCCTACAAATTGACAATTTATAAACGCACCGGACTACGATCAGCCGGTCGAACAGCTATACTACAAACCCCTATCCATAATATTTACAATCCTGCCATTGACCATCCAGGGACCTGTTTCACAAAGCCTTTTTTCAATGACAGGCAAATGACCAAAATCAGCAACAAATCTGCTGATAACCAATCAGAAGCAAGGATTTCAGTAGCTTATAACACAAACTGTCATTTGTCACTGATGGCAAGTTTTGTGAAACACCCCAGGCATCCTCCCAACCAGTATCAGTATCCAACCCGGGCAACTGCCATTATAATTCATGTTACACCACGATCGCAAAGACCTCGGGAAGTCAACCTGACGCCATTTTGATAGCCATCGAAAAGTGTGAGCCTTACAATATAACATAATCTGAACATGACTTCCACAGGCAGAACAGTAGGGTATTGAAAAATGATTTTTCGGAGGTCCTTACGATTGTGTTTCATTTTTATCGACGAAACTCCATAAATTGTTTGTATTTCTTTGCGCATTCTAGCCTTGAGATCCGAGTGCCATTTTTGGACCACCTATTCACATCTTACTACCTCTCGCTTCCGCCAGCGTTACGTCGACCAATCAACGGTATCGAAAAGTTCTTAATCCGGAAGTCCTTCGATGATGGCGTTGTACTTCCGGATGAGATATTGTGGCGGACCAAGGAAGGATTTGCTGATGGAGTGTCTCCCGTTGAGAAGTCCTTGTATGTTATTCTCAAAGAACACTTCCAACAACAGGTATGATATCATTGCATCTATTCAAAACATGTATTTTGAGGGTTAAAATGCAAAAGAAAATCTCCACTCGTCGCGCTTAAATCTCTCGATTGTCCAGTTTTGTTCAGGTTCGAGTAGAGATGATGGCGCAGTTTCATCGTTTGCACTGGGTGCCATATTTTCTCTTTTTTCACCACTGGTTTTAAATCCCTTTTTTCTGTGTTCTGCCTGTGTGTCTGCTTGTTTATGTATATTACAAGAATCAAGATTCAAGATCCAAGATTCGAGTTTCATACCCCATAATATATTTGACTTCCGGCATTGGCGTTTATAAGACACCAATTACGATGGTCGCTACTCATAGAGATGCTATATAACAGGGATTCTCAAACATTTGCCTGGACGGTCCAGATGTGATTTCCATGAAAACTAAAAGGTCCGAAACAATGGGAATTTGTTTGTTTACTTAATTAATTATTTCCATTAATATAGGTTTGTGATATATATACATTCGTGTCTTTACACGTACCTTGATGTCAAGAGTTAAGACAGGCAGTCAACAGTTTAAGTTCTGGTATGCATGTAGTGTATATCAGTGAGTAAGGTGATTGCAAGACGAAGGCACTGATGCAACAAAAAAAAATCTACTCCTAAAATGTACAATGATGGCACATGTATACTGAAGAAAATCATGCCTGTGTTTAGGTCTATATCTAATCTAAGTGGAATCGTTACACTTTAACCCTAAAAAGACCGGGTTGTTGTGGTACTCCATTTAGTTCGATGCAAAAGTCCATGAAATTTAATATCCATATCTAAAAGGGCTTTTGAATGATTACTAATTAACCATTCACATATCAGCAAAGTGACAATTCTGCCTTGTGTACAGTACATGATTTATTGGAAATTTTTCATTTTGGTAGCGCAGCGTTTTTTGACATTGCGCCGTTCGCATGGTACCCTTTGACCAGTCGAACGTATATACATTTGGTATAAACTAAAAATAGTGGCAGAATTGAAGCTCGCGTTCATTCTCAGAATTTTAAATAAAACTGAGCCGAGCATTTATCCTATCCTTTGTCAAAACTATTTTGCCATGAAATTTACAGATCACAGACAGCATGCTGAATGAGGCTCCAACGAAGTTCCCTTTCAATCCTCCAACTACAAAGGAGTCCTACTACTATCGATCGGTCTTTGAAGAGTTCTTTCCTGGAAGGGCCGAATGGACACCATACATGTGGATGCCTCGTTGGGTGGATGCAAAAGACCCAGTTGGTCGGGCTCTAAAGCACTATGCACATGGTACACACAATTCTCATAAAGGGCACGAGTTGTGCCTTGCGGATTTCCTTAAAGGCACTCATGGTAGCAGCGTTTAGGAGTTCATCCAGCGAGGCAGCTTTAACATAGTATCCTCTTTATATAATCATACCATTCACGCATAAGCGGGTGAAGCAGAGGTGGAACGAAGTCAACAACTTAAATCATTTCGATATTGTAAAGAAACCTGTCCCAGAAAGCATTCCCTATCCACACAAGTAGAAGGAAGGGGAGGAGAGGGGAAGGGAAGGGCTGAGGGGAGGGGAAGAGAAGAGGGGGAGGGGAGGCTGGAAGGGAAGAGGGGGAGGGGAGGGGAAGAGAAGAGGGGGAGGGGAGGCTGGAAGGGAAGGGCTGAGGGGAGGGGAAGAGAAGAGGGGGAGGGGAGACTGGAAGGGAAGAGGGAGGGGGAGGGGGAGGGGAAGAGAAGAGGGGGAGGGGAGGGGAAGAGAAGAGGGGGAGGGGAGGCTGGAAGGGAAGAGGGGGAGGGGAGGCTGGAAGGGAAGAGGGGGAGGGGAGGCTGGAAGGGAAGAGGGGGAGGGGAGGGGAAGAGAAGAGGGAGAGGGGAGGCTGGAAGAAAAGAGGGGGGAGGCTGGAAGGGAAGAGGGGGAGGGGAGGCTGGAAGGGAAGAGGGAGGGGGAGGGGAAGAGGGGGAGGGGAGGCTGGAATGGAAGAGGGAGGGGAAGAGAAGAGGGGAGGCTGGAAGGGAAGAGGGGGAGGGGAGGCTGGAAGGGAAGAGGGAGGGGGAAGGGAAGAGGGGGAGGGGGTGTCCAAAGAGTTAGATAGGAGGAAAGGAATGGAGAGGGTTTGGGGTAGATTGTGTTTTAATAAAATAAAAACTCATAATTTCAATTTTGTATAATAATGTGTTGAGAAATATGAAACTCATTCTTTTTAAAGTATCCAGTCTTATTCTCAACTGGGTAGTGCGGAAATTATGTACAATTAATTATGATGTATTTATGTTCGTTTATCAAATGATAAAAACTATTTGTTATAATTATGTTGCAGTTTTAAAATCCGTGCTAAATTATCCTCATGGTTTCTCATATGTTGTTTTCATTGTGAAATAAGACTTACAGATGCCCATGTTCATTAGCATTTGTATGGCTACTTGAATTTGAATTTGAATTTATTAACAACATAACACAATGTTACAAATGTATTCAATTTTGTAACAAAAATAACAACAATTAAACAGTTGACGTCGTATACGTATCCATGTACATGAGTTACAAAGAAAAAGAAAATATCCATAGTTGAACCATATGTACAAATTAAATTAATCATATATCATGTCATATCAAACCTGTAAATTAGCCATAACTTAATAAAACGTAGAGATTTGGTTGGATTCCTTAGACATACATAAAATTATGGCTGGAATTGAAATTCGCAAGATTTCAATAGTGTACAAGTGATTCAAATAAAGGATATTTTAAACTTAAAAACTTACAATGTTGTTAAAAGGGAGAACCAAAATTTAGCACGAGTGCTAGTCGGGATTGGTTCTCCGAGTTTCTAAAACTGTATGCAAAGTCATATTAAAGTATATTTATTCACACTCAACAATTAAGCAGGAACATTTATTTTAACTTAATATCATATTATTTTATCCTTATCATTCATCTCTGCTTAAGAGTTTAATTGTGAGATTTTTACGAAATGATGATCTTGTTTTTTCTTCTCTTATATTTATGGGTAAATTGTTCCACAGCTTTGCTCCAATGAAAGAAATTGAGAAAGTCTCTTGTTCTGTTTTTTGTTGTTGCTATTTTCGTATCAGACCTTCTAACGGTTAAATGAATGTGACTTTCCAAGCGTAAAATTTCAAAAGGTGATATTAAGTTATGTTGGTAGAATATTAAATTTCCTTTCATTTGCTATATGCTTCATTATATTCTACTGATGGTTTATATAAACATTTTGAACAATATAGAGTGTCCACTTGTTTTTTGCACGATGTATTATTATTCGATAAGGTTAAGGTTTTTGGTAAGTTTTGAAAGTCACAGCTAAAGGCTAACACATCTTGAACTTACAAATAAAACAGCAACATGCAAATACTACAATGTAAAGTAGGCAAATACGAATTAATACATTCAGTAATTCAATTGATATGGTAAAAGGAATAAAAAGGAAAAGAAAAAATCAAACATAAGGAGGAGAAAACGAAGGAGAATGGGGGGAAATGAATAATAATAATAATAATAATAGCTAGTTCTTATATAGCGCTTTACAAGACCGAAGGCCCTCTCAAAGCGCTTTACAGATATATATATTATTACCCCGGTCATAGGATTCAGGCTTACCCGCACACAATAAAAGAAAGAAGAAGAAAATACGATTGATGCTTATAAAAACCAGTGATAAAAATGCAGTATACAATTGAAATTCCAGTAATGAAACTGCTTCTGACCATTGTAACATCATGTTAATCAATTTTTGATTACTGCAATAACCTTGTCAATAAAACATTAAAAGAATGTCTATTTACATAGTGTATAGATAGGCTGCTATATCATAATTATACATATACAAATTGTTAAGAATAATTGTTCTATGTAGGTGTTTTAGATTAAATAATACGGGTGACGGGAAGACAACAGTTCAGAAGTTTATACAAAAGCTTATACTTGAAGCTTCAACAGTAAGAATTACGTATTTTTTTAAAAGTTTTTCGGCAAAGTTTTAGATATTCATTCGAAATGTTCAGATTGTTACCAAAGTGTTTTTTTCCAAAATGGCCAAATAAATTATCAAAAACAATCGTTAACTGTAATTCGTGTTTTATTGAATAAACTGCCAATCTGAGTTAATATTGTAATAATATCTGAAGGTATGTTTACATGGAAAGCCATATGAGGGTAGATACAGATAGAGAGAGTATATACGCGGGAGGAAACTTACAAGACAAATGATTGTGCTACTTAAGAACGAAATTGAAGGTAAAACGATCAGTACAGTGGCGTAAAAGCATCACCACCGAGTAGCATAATGCAGGGGCAGCAGAGCGTCTTCCAAAATAGGGGGGGGGCGGGCACCAACAAAAAGGGCACTGTCTGGAAAAAAGGGCACCTACAAAGGGAAACATTAAAAAAACATACACCATTTTTAGACATTGGTATATAGGCCTACCCCTACATCGTCGTGATTGTGATTACACTACCAGGGATGATATCAATATCTGTTGCTTTCTTTGCGTGGTACATGATACTGCTTAATTAAGCAACATACTTTGCAGTTGGGCGTGATGGTCTGAATATTCATTTTCGAGCGAGCGAAGAGAGCGAGCAAAAAAAAAAGATTTGTGAGGTCCCAGTGCGAAAAATTACATATTAAAAAGAAGACAAAAACAATCCCTGATGACTAAATATTTAGCACAATGAAGAAAGACTGAAAAGTTCTTTTATAAGTAACATAATTATAGAAACTATAAATCCGAGCGACCGTAGTGAGCGAGCTCCAAGGAAAATTAAAGAAAAGGGGGCTTTAAGTCGCCTTGAAGTAGGAGTGCATGATGTTATGGAGAAAGGAAAAATAGGCAATTATCAGAGGTGAAAATGGCACATTTTGCCATACACCTGAAAAGGGACACTCAACAGAGATTTTTTTTAAAAGGCACTTTTGGTGAGAATGGAAATGGGGAATCTGTTGAAGGAAGAAGACACCTATCGGATTTTAATAGGGGCATTTATCGGATGTTAAAAGGGGCATTTTAAAAGGGGAGGGGCTGATATATAAAATGAAAAGGGGCACGTGTCAAAATAAAAGGGGCATGAATCAGAGGTAAAAGTCACATTTAAGAAAAAGGGAAGGGGGTTCTTTATTATGAAGGAAAAAGAGGTGTTATTAAACAGGAAAACGAGCACGAGTCAAAGTAAAAACTGAAGGGCAAAAATATCTGAGGGGACAAGGGGAATTGTTTGGACCTGAAAAGACGTACTTTAATACCGGAGAGGAAAAGGACAGTTATTGGAAAATAAAAGGGGCACTTGTCCTATGTTAAAAGGGGCTTTTAGGGGTACCTGAAAATTTGAGGGGGCACAGTGCCCCTCCCCCACCGGGAATGCCGCCTCTGGCATATTGGGCAAAAGTGAGAGAAAAAACCCGGAAAATCATGTCATTTCAGCAACATTTGTAGATAACTGGTATCAAATTAACGTTTGAAGTTTATTTGGGGGCTCAACTGCCCCCCCCCCCCTATCAGTACGCCAGTGAAACGATTATAAGATCATGATAAATATGCCGAGTGATCTTCCAGCAAATAATTTAAAACATTATAAATCGTAATGAAAAAAGGAAAAAAATGCAACCACTCATATAGCAGGTTGGGAGATATTTAATTAGAAACATTGTTTAAAATGAATGTCGTCCTCTACGATGGGACACATGCTAAAAATGTTTGACTGCTGGACGAGGTACATGTATATAATTATTGGGGAAATACACTCAGGACCACCAGTACCGGACAATTGTCCACCTGACAAACGAATTCCTCGGACAACTACTCCCTAGAACAACTGGCCATCAGACAACTAATACAGTCACATTGGGTGAGTTCGAGTACGGTGTTCGGTGTTGGTGTTGGTGTTGAGAGTGTTGAAAAGCTGCTGAACCGAGCTCCAACACCGATGGTCAGTTTTATTTAAATATTTTTGTATAAGGTGTTTAATTTTCTCAATACCTGAATCAGTACATTATAATCAAAACCATGCAATTTACATCATACATCACATTCAGAATAATCAAAATACAATACAAAAGTATAATTCTTAATTAAATTGCTGAACAACATTGATATAATGCTAAATATATTACTCATTGCGGATATAGTATCGAAAATAATATCGCTAGTGATATTCGTTTGTCTCGCAATGTGGTCAATAAGGAATCTAAAAGTTCATGACGTTTCGTGCGCATCTGCAACACTTCGTCTGGTGATAATAACTACTGTAAGCAAGGGTCTTTTATACTCTACGGGAGGACCGGCGGAGCGGTCCATAATTCGATATACATTTAAAGAAAATGAAAAATACAAAAGATACCACTAAAAGTACAACATACTAAATTCAAAATACAAAATTACAATATAAAAGTTTAATTCTGAATTTACATCAATTGCAAAACAACTCTTTCATGCATTTCCTTATTCGTTTAAAACAATAATAGTAATAATAATAATGATAAAGTACTTAGTCATTTCATGTTCATTTTTTTTTCTTTCAAAAGACGCTTTATCTGTCGAAGTAAAGAAAATAAATAAATTTGTGTTCATGAATTGGCGTGGGACAGGGGAGGAAACACGGGGGGTCCGACGGCCCTCCCCCCCCCCCCTTAAAAAAGGAGAGGAAAGGAAAGGATAAGGAAAGAAGGGCTCAAAACACGAGTTAGAAGCGGACACAGGGCACTCACCTACAGGTCAAAGCCCTGGTCCAGCTAGCCAGCTTCTGTTTCCTGATATGGTATTTTTCATAGAATAACGCCAAGATCAATATCTGTAGCATCCGTCGTGAAACTAGATATTCCATTTCTTGCTGTTTTGACTAGTTTCTGATGATTTGGTATAATTATTCCTTGATAGAGGATCTCAAGTATGCTTTCAGCACTTGTGTTCTTACATGTTTTTAAACGTCTTTTGAGAGCCAGAAGCAGAGCTGCCAACCTTGTGCGACCAACAAAAGGAATCATGATGGCAAAAAAAGGGAATTTCAAGCAAAAAAAAGGAATTCATAAAAACGAAACTTACAACCACGCGCGACACACTTCCAATGCAGAAATGTTCATTCATCATGCTGTTTTTTCCATACAAGCAGGTAATTTTTTTGATGGCTATTTTGGTATTATCGGCATTTCATTTTTTTTGGAGAATATTTTTCTCTTGAAGTACGTTTTAAAATTAGTTTTCTATTGAATTTTTGATCAAATCACCATTTTAGGGCAGTTGTTTGACGTGTGGTATGTAAAAAAAAAAAAAAAAAAAAAAAAAAAAAAAAAAAAAAAAAAAAAAAAAAATTAATGAAAAAACGTAATACCGTAATTTGGAGGAAAAAACGGAATGGTTGGCAGCTCTGCAGAAGCCATTTAAATCAATGTAAGAGGATATATGAGTTAGCATCCTACTAGCTCTCAAACAAATTGTGTCTGAAAATGGCCCAGGGTATACGTTACTGTACCCAACTCACGGTTTCATGACTGGTGTAATACCACCACTCGAATTGCTGCTCATGAAAGGAAAGGAAAGGAAAGGAAAAGGGGAAGAAAGAAGGCCAAAAAACACGAGTTAGAAGTGGACAAAGGGCACTCACTTATCCAACAAAAAATGGGCACATACAAACTGGGAAACTAGCATACAACGTGTTTAGACATATTTATATACCCCCTACATCGTCACGATTGTGATATCACTACCAGGGATGACATCAATATATTTCGTTCTATCTTTACGTGGTACAAGATACTGAATAAGCTTTTCGCACATGAAATGGGACACTCAACAGAGACGGAAAAAAGGCACTTGTGAGAATGGAAATAGGGCATCTGTTGATTGAAAAGGGCACCTATCAGAAGTGAATAGTGGTATTTAATATAAAGGGAAGGGGTTCTCATTAGAAAAAAAAAGGGGCACGTGTCAAAATTAAAGGGGCACTTTTCAGAGTTGAAAAGAGGCAATTATAAAGGGTGATGGGGCACTTATCAGAGGTGGTAAGGGGCACTTCTTGAACCTGAAAAGGGGCACTCACCGGAGATGAATAGGGGCACTTGTGAGACTCGAAAAGGGCACTTATCAACAAAAAAAGTGGCACTTATTAGAAAGAAAAAAGGGGCACGTGTCAAAAAAAAAGGAATTACTACCAGAATGTAATGATATGATGGAAACAACCAGCATAAAGACTTTACGAGAAGTTTGAGAAATTATGGATTGCCTACGTGAAAAGAGAGAGGAGGAGAGATAGAGAGAGGGGGAGAGAGAGATAGAGAGCGAGAGAGGTTATGTGAGGGAAAGGGAGAGAGAAAGAAATAGATTGGTTGAGAAAGAAGAAAAGAGAGAGAGAGAGAGAAACACACACACGCGCGCACACACACAACACACATAACAGAGCGACCAAGAGAGATCTTGCGGGGTGGGGGGGGGGGGGTGTGGTTCTTAAATTAGGGTCCATGATTGGACTGACTCCAGATACTCTAGTGCAATACTCCAGGGAGGTCGTTCCCACGTTCCCAGCACGTCGCTGCTCAACAGCGTTCTTGGTTACCCTATACCACTACCATGTAGTTTCATTCAGAAGTTTTGAAAGCAGCTTGTCAACGAACTCGGCGAAAAACGAACTCTAGCCACGACGCGCCTGGCGATTTAGGATCGGTTTTCTCCCGATTCAGAGATCTCATTTCACCAATCACGTATGCACAATATATTGGATAGGGAAACCGTAGGAACCGGGCTGAGAGGACTGTGACATAAGACGGAGTTGTTGTCTCGTCACAAATTTGAATAAACTGAAGAACAAACAGGTAGTTTGATAGTGTACACAGTTTTGTAATTGCAACAAGAAGTATCTAAAGTACTTAAATTGAGACTGCAAATAAAAGACAATTTGAACAGCGCTGAAGGCCATGCAAAATAAACACCAGGACGCCAGAACGTAAGTACAGAACTTCAATTTGTACATGTATGTAATCATTGATGAATAATTGAGTTGAATTAAATTGAATTGAATGATACTAAACCTGAATTGATTGATACTACATCTGTTGAACTCTTTACTAATAAATCATGTGAATATATTGATGATTTAGATCCAGGTGATATTTTGTACAAATTTGATAATCCTTCCAAATATTGGCTAATTTGTGATGAATTTAATAATGACAAAAATATAACTGAAAGAAAAAAAACACTGTTTTAGTATTATTCTTCAAGAAGCTCGTACTGACTCTAGATAAAAACATGTATAAAATACGCGTTAGAAGAAGTTTTCTGTTGGCGAAGGCAAATTGAATCTATTCATATTGTGATCTCTGTGGCCTAGTGGTAAGGTACCGCTTACTGTACGAAGGTTCGATTCCTAATGGAGGCTTATCAGGGTTTTTTTCTTCTTCAACTTAAGTGGTTGAGGTAGGTTGATCGATAGAGGATGTGTATATGAGCCAGATTAATTAGCGCACCACAATTCTTAGATTGCTTTCAACATTCATTCAGTTCTTGACAGGGATGCCAATGATATATAATATTCCCAACATTTATTTATTTGCAAATACTTATCTCAAAACTTTCGAAATTGTAATTTAGTTGTACCCACAACGGTCATAATCAGGGGCGGCGATCCGGGGGGGGGGGGCGGGGGTACACATTCCCCCTCAATTTGTTCAGGGGGGGTTGTCCCCCCGGAAATTTAAAAAATTAAAAATGCAAACATCTCGTTCGGTCGCTAACCTCCCTCGTACACTATCCCTCAAAATGTACAAGTAAATATTGTAAAAAAATGCACTGTTTACACTGTGTGTTTACTTGAATAAGAGATATAGAAATAGATCAGTGCTAAAAAGAATGATGACCTACCAACATCACAAATGAGGTATCAAAATATGCTCATCTAACCGTAATTAAATACCTAAAACCCCTGAGCTTGCGGGGGCTTCACTCCCTTGACCCCACAAGGGGCCTTAAGGCGACCTCTGGATGCTCATCTGACCGTAATTTAATGCCTAAATCCCTGAGCTCCGCCCCTGGACCCCACGCCAATTAGTGACCTGCCAGTGTCACAAATAAGATATCAAAATATGCTCATCTGACCGTAATCAAATGCCAAAAAATCCTGAGCTTCCGGGGCTCCCCCCTCCCCCTGGGCCCAATGCAAATTATCATTAATATTTTAGCCCCCCCCCCCCCCACTTTAAAAAAAACGTTCCGCGGGGCATTCATGTAACATAATATAAGAGTGGTGGTGATGCGGATTCCCCCCCCCCCCCAAAAAAAAAAAAAAAAAAAAAAAAAAAAGGCGTTGCCATGTACTTGCTCCGAAACTGCCAAAAATGACCTCTAAATCTTTTCCTTGACCTAAATGCGGGCACTTTAGGTTTTTATAGCCTGCCAGCAAATAAAATGATTTTTTTTCTTTTTTTTAGGAAAGATAATACTAATTTAAAACTTTCCCTAAAACGAAAGGGCTTGGAAATGTCTTTTAGTGGGAAAATAATGACCATTAGTTGTCGAATCGACAAATGACCGTGCATGAACTTCACAGATAATTGCTCGAATGAACACATACTGTATTTTAAAAATGTATAGCTCAGAGATTGCTTAAACTCTTTCATGACAAAACCTTTTGATATTTGACATAATTGTAATGGATGGTACATGTTTTGTCCACATGACCTCTACCCGACTTTATCTTGAAGGCTTCAACCTAGCTTTTGACCATCGATATGTACCATCAATATAATATGATGTCAATTGTGTCATGATTTGTACACGATATTTGAAATAATTGTAATGGATGGTACATGTTTTGTCCACATGACCTCTACCCGACTTTATCTTGAAGGCTTCAACCTAGCTTTTGATCATCGATATGTACCATCAATATAATTATGTCAAACGTGTCATGTTTTGTCCACATGACCACTACCCGCCTTTATCATGAAGGCTTTAACCTTTTGTTCATCGATATGTACCATCAATATAATTATGTCAAAATTGTCATGTTTTGTCCACGTGACCACTAACCGACTTTATCTTTAAGGTTTTAACATTTTGATCATCGATAATGTACCATCAATATAATTATGACAAATATCGATGGGTTTTGTCATGAAAGAGTTTAAGCATTTTCTGAGCTATATACATATTTGTAAAGTACAGTGTGTGTTCATTCGAGCAATTATATGTGAAGTTCATGCACGGTCATTTAGAACGAGTATTTCATCCACGGGGGGGGGGGGGGGGGGTGGGGGGTGGGGTACTTAGATTTGATTTGGACTGGAGTGTGCCGCTCAATCCCCGAAACCAATACACATTTTTAAGGGTAAAGTTTTGGCAGATTTTTCAAAAAATATAGGCCCATCTTTCACAATCTTCGGGTGTTCGCCATGCAAGACATGTTTAGTGATATTTTGTAAAAAGTGGGACCCATGTTTAGGTATTTTTGTGTGAAAAAGCGACCCATTAGAGTGGCACATCCCCGTATGAGAGTACTCCCCCCCCCCCCCGGATTTCATCAGCGAGCAGGTTCGTCACAAAAATAGTTTGTATAAGGATGGTATGACCAAATTTGCAGACAGAAAATAAGAATCGCACCCACCCCCTCCTTCAAATAAAAAGGCAGCAAAAGATAGAATTGCAATTAAATCAGAAGAAAATTATGAATATGTAAAACTGTATAAAAAGAGGGCAAATAAGCTTGAAGTGCAGAATATATCGCCAAATTCAGCACCAAATAATGGGGGTAAGGTTTAGGATTGGGTTAGAATTACTTTGTGTGGTACTTTAAGCGTATATGATCTAGGATGTCACATCGACTCCTCATATGCCCCCTCCCCCCCCCCCCCCCTCCCCATCCCTTACCCTCTTGCGGCGCATTAGTTTACCTTATGGAGGTGGTTGGGCGATGGAAAGATCCCATAACTTCATAAGTGCAATGACTTAGTTAATCAATGAAGGATAGGTTTGTGGCCTTGGTCATATTCTTCTGCCATTCAAATTTGATCAAATAAAGCAAAACGTCAAAACTCAAAAGGGCGACAGTGTGTTAATTTGGAGGGGGGGGGGTCATGTGCCCAACACGTGGAATCAAGTTACAGTGGCAGATCTAGGTTTTTTTAGAAAGAGGGGGCAGGTGCCTCCAGCTCCTGTGTGCTAATATTTTACACATGCATTCTTATGGGAGTTTGTGCTAGAGAGTGACGTGTGCTCCTGTAGCCCCCATTCAATTCGCCATGGAATGAAAGAATCCTATGATATATATTGAACAAAACATCAAAGAAGTATATGTGCATCATTCATCAATCGTTACGTTCTCCGAAACAAACAAACAGACAAATAGCAAACAAAACAAACAAACGAGAATAATAGTATCATCAATCCTTACTTTTATACAAAATGTGACCCATTCTCTACAAAAATTAACAACATGAATTAACAGTACTATGCAATAATATTCCTCCCTAAAAAAAAATCAACAATAAAATTTAATGAAGTAAAAACAGGTTTATAATTAGAAAACTGTATGTCGTTGATAATCATTAGAGTATGGAAGAGCAAACAACTGCACACTGTTATACCCACCATTGCGTTAGACCAAGGACCATGAAGGAGTTATTACTTGCTGGTATGCTGGTATTGCTGGTATCACTGGCGTACTGGTGGGGGGGCTAGGGGGGGCGCCAGCCCCCCCAAATAAAATTGAACCATGACTTATTTTCAATTCCATATACAAGTGATGTATAAATGTTCGTGATAACACATGATTTTCAACAAAATGCGCGTTTCTCCATTTCTGTTGCAAACTGATACATTCCCAAATGGCCAGGAAGCGCCGGCCATATGTTTTTTTATAGTCACTAAGGGGCCGTGGCCACTAACAGTAACACGAGTAAAAAAAAAACTCCTTTACAGAAGCAACTGTGACGCACTGCCGGGCGTTCCATACTTACATCATGTAACACTGCACATGTACCGTTGAGGGGCCCAGTGGGGAAATTGAATTCAGACAAGATTAAGAGTATAGTGCACGGTACAACGAATCGTCTTCTTTCACTAATAATTTAATGAAACGGAAAAGCTTCCGCGCTTCGGCGGGGGTAGGGGGGGGGGAGCAACTGAATCTAGACTAGGATTAAAAGTCGAGAACGGTACAACGAATCGTCTTCCTTCTTTATAATTTAATGAAGTGTCAAAGCTTCCGCGCTTTGCGCGGGCGGGAAAACTGAATTTAGACAAGAACACGATACAACGAATGGTCTTCTTTCTCTGATTATTTAATGAAACGTTAAAGTTTCCGCGCTTTGCGCGGGATGGGCGAATATGAATTCAGACAAGGATTAAGAGTAATAATTTATTGAAACGTAACAGGTTCCGCGCTTCGCGCGAGATGGGCGAAAGCTAATTCAGACCAGGATTAAGAAACGGAACCGGTACAATGAATCGTCTTCTTTCTCTAATAGTTTAATGAAGTGTCAAAGCTTCCGCGCTTCGCGCGGGAGGGGGGGGGGAGGGGGCCGGGGAACTGAATTCAGACAAGAACACTATACAACGAATCGTCTTCTTTCTCTAATAATTTAATGAAACGTGAAAGCTTCCGCGCTTCGCGCGGGATAGGCGAAAATGAATTCAAACAAGGATTAAGAGTAAAGATTTATTGAAACGCAAAATTTTTTCGCGCCTCGCGCCAGATGGGCGAAAAATGAATTCAGACAAGGATTAAGAGTAATACTTTAATGAATCGTCAAAGCTTCCGCTCTTCGCGCGGGATGGGCGAAAATGAATTCAGACAAGGGTTAAGAGTAATAATTTATTGAAACGTAAAAGGTTCCGCGCTTCGCGCGAGATGGGCGAAAGCTAATTCAGACCAGGATTAAGAAACGGAACCGGTACAATGAATCGTCTTCTTTCTCTAATAGTTTAATGAAGTGTCAAAGCTTCCGCGCTTTGCGCGGGAGGGGGGGGGGCCGGGGAACTGAATTCAGACAAGAACACGATACAACGAATCGTCTTCTTTCTCTAATAATTTAATGAAACGTGAAAGCTTCCGCGCTTCGCGCGGGATAGGCGAAAATGAATTCAGACAAGGATTAAGAGTAATACTTTAATGAATCGTCAAAGCTTCCGCTCTTCGCGCGGGATGGGCGAAAATGAATTCAGACAAGGGTTAAGAGTAATAATTTTAATGAAACGTCAAAACTGCCGCGCTTCGCGCGGGAGGGGGGGGGGAACTGGATCCAAACAAGAATTAAGAGTCGTGAACGGTACAACGGATCGTCTTCTTTCTATAATAATTTAATGAAGTGTCAAAGTTTCCGCGCTTCGCGCGGGAGGGGGGAGACTGAAAAATAACTTAGTCCTGGCCCCGGGTTTATAGGGTTAAATTTGTAGACATTTGGATATTGGCATTAATATATTTGTCGGTAATTGGTTGCTCGGTTTGTCGGTAATCGGTGGCCTCTACACCCTTCCCACTCCCCCCACTGACAAAGATCGAGCGACGCCCCTGATAACTATAAAGTTTATACACTCGAGAAATTGTTTGCAAGTACTACTAATGAAGTACCGGACCACCGTCTTTGTGCATTGTGCGGCATCAGGCGCGGATCTACGGGGGGGGGGGGGGTTAGGGGGGTTAACCCCCCCCCCCTTGGGCGGCCCCAAAAAAAAAAAAAAAAAAAAAAGAAAGACAAAAAGAACGCACGCTGTAGAGAGAAACCCTTTCAAGTGCAAATATTGTGAGAAGATATTCAACTCATCTGGTAACTTAACCAAACACATGACAACTCTGGATATAACTGTGTATTAAACTGTTACTTGATTTAAAAAGACGTTATCATGCACTGCTTTTTATGGTCTCCATTGTGTTAATAGATGCCAGGAAAACATCATTTACGGGGTTCAAATAAACACCCCAAAAAAAATCGGCTCGCCGCTTCGCGGCTCGTGGACGATGCTCCGCATCGTCATTATTTTGGTCAAACCCCCCCTTAGCAAAAAGCTAGATCCGCCCCTGGGCATCAAAGCATATACAACGTCTCAAGACGTGACTTCTAACTTCTAACCAATCAGAAGGCCTCGTTTTTTCCAGGAAGTGCCGGTGGACATTAATGCGCCAAATGTGGTTCTCAAATTGAAAAAGATCCCTACTCTTGGAAGCGGTAGGAGAAAGCAATTTTACGTCATATTACTCCAGGAAGTGCCTGAAAATGCGTCTAATTTGGTTCTAAAATTGCAAATGCTTCTTACTCTGGGAGGGGGCCGGAACCCCCTCCCAGACCCACCCCCGCTTGGTCGCTCCACTCCATTGCCGCTAAAGCCTCATTCTGTCGCTTCATCGTTTTACATAATATTTAACCCCATGCCATTTTGTGCCCCTCCCCCCGGTAAGAAATTCGTAGATCCGCCACTGATGCCCATCCCCTTGAGCTTCGGGGGCTCCTCCCCTTGACCCCCGCCGCGGCGCGCCGGGGCTTTTCCCCTAGACCCCACTTTGCGAAACGTTCAGCGGGGCCTGTATGTTAGAGTGGGGCGCTGCGGATTTTTTTTTGTCAGCCCCCCCAAACGTTTTTGCTCATTACGCCACTGGCTGGTATGATCCTTGGTTTGACACAAACATCGCCTATATAGGATGTTATGCCATTGTCTAACGTTAACAAACGCTGAACAACATCCACGAGTTGTACTTGCAACGGAGTATTAAGGTAATCAAGAATACTACTTGTATTATTTCAATTTTGTTTTCACTTTTCTATTTGAACGTTGTTAGTGTGCAGTTGTTTCAATATACACGAATATTATTATAATAATAGAGAGGATTGTTGTTCTTGACTGGATATACTGAGGTCGTGGATCGTGGGTAGCTAGCACTGGTGTTCTTTGGTAAAACATTTATCTACATTCACCACTCTAGACCCGGGTGTAGTAAGTAGGTACATGATAGGATTAATTTCTTGAATACACTGATGCTACGGTTGCCAGAGCTAAAGCAGGGGTTATGTTATCCAAATTTGTATGAAAGCGCATAGAAACGTTATACAAGATAAACATTATTATTATTATTAATATCGTTATTATTATCACTGTATTTATTATTATTACTATTATCATCATTCTCATTTTTATTACTGTCATTATTTACTGTCATTATCAATTTGATGATTCAACGTTAGTGAAACGCTTATCCTTTCCAAATAGTGGAATAGCTTGTACGTAAATCATTCATGAAATGATTTGTAAACATATAGCTCCATGTATTTGCAATTTTGGAACAAAATAATAAGCATTTATCATATCCATAGGTTAAAAGAGATGTGGTTTTCCTGTCATATACTGAAAGGCCGGCCTACAGCTAATTAAAAAACAAAAAATACATGAAATTCAGTATGCTACCTTTGTATTCAAGGGATAAAAATCAGTGTGGTACAGCAATGAACTTTTACTTCCATATCTTGCTTTCTTCCTCATGTTTATATATTACAGTTAGACTTAGAGTGCAATGCTCCTAAATGATTTTCCCGACATGGGCCCAGCCGACTGGGTTCTATTCATGATATTCTATACATCACAACAAAATTGCTTATATCATACCATTATGATGTATCTGCACAATAGAAAATTAAATGTTAATTTTGTTAAAGGCCCCCCCCCCCCCCGTGCTTGACTTCACCAATTCTATACATCGTTATGTATTGCCGCTCAATTGATCACGATGAGTAATTTGCTCAACAACAATGTGATTTTTTTTTTTTTACTCCCCAACCTCGACAAACATTCCTTTCTTTATGAAACGTTTATGGGCATTGTCACGACAATATTGAAATTTGGATGTCTCTGTTTGCTTTTACACATTTATGAATTGGTGAAGGTCGGATAAAGCCATGGAAATGTATTTAAGGATTCATGTAGGTGATGTCAACGTTCATTATTCGTCTCGAATGTTGTAGAAAAATACCATTAAAGATATAATTAGAGGGATAAATATAAATCGCGTTGGTAATTGCTTAAAGATAAGCTTGAGTTCTGGAAATAACAAAATGTTCAAGATGACAAATAAATGACATGTGTCAAATGATTTCGGTAGAAAATGTATAGGACTGAGTAAAGAGCATAGAAAGATAAGGAAATCAAGGTAACTAGGCCCGATACCATGTGCTTAACAATGTGCAAATGAGAGTTGTGGTTTTATTGAAGATGATTTCCAGCAAGTTTTTTGTGAGGTTGTTTTTGTTTTTCTGGTTTCAACAATCAATCTACTGCAGGATAAACAATTCAGAGTGAATTATAGCCATGTTCTCTCGACATACGATGCCAACTGATTCCAGAGCTCAAGATTATCTCCCAGTTTAAGGAAAGCTTACATAACTTCTGCTGTAATTCTTCAGGATGGTAGGGGATTAAGTGTGGTGGAATCCTGTCTCCTTTATAAAGAAAATGTAAAGGAAATTTCAATTATGACAGAGGTACTTCGGTAATGAACTTTTCGGGGAAAAACCTCTCAGCGGCAGAATCAAATTTAATTCTGCCAAAAATCTAGAATGAATAGAAGTTGCGGGGGACAGATAATTCTCTTATTTTCCACAATCAGAATGAACTCACATAACATGTGAACTTAGTGGAGTTCATGAAATCTAATTACTTCCAATAAGAGGATAAATCTAATTTAACACCACACAAAGTAGTAGTCCAAATCGCGAGGTTAGCCACGTGCGCTAAAGATTCAAGGATAGTGACCAAGCAGCAGACGACAGGATGATCGATATTTGCTCCAACGACAATTCTTCCAAGTTCCAGGGGGTGTTCCACAAAGATCATAAGTAAGCTTATCTCTAAGTTGGACTTAACACTAATGGAAGGCTGTTAGCGTCTTTGAAAATATTTGTTTAAAGTTATTTTAAAAGGCATAAAATGTTGATTCAAATCATTCATTTTTTTCTATTATCAAGGAGATGTCATGTTCTTGATGTGGAATTTACGAAAAATCTAAAATACTCGAATTATGGTTAGAGATAAAGTTGAGTTCTGGTCATGCGATTGCATTCTGAAAGAAAAGGTGTGGAATCAAACATCAATACCGGAGTGTTGGCTCAGTCAGTAGAGCGTCCGCCTCACCACCGGGAGGTCGTGGGTTCGATCCCGGCCGCGTCATACCAAAAGACGTTAAAAGATGGGAGTTGCTGCTACCTTGTTTGGCGTTCAACAATAAGGGATAGAGCAACGTCGATCTGGCGCTGCTCAGTGGCTGCCGGGCTCACGATCAATTGGGCAAAGAGAATTTTCATTTCGGTTTAATAAAATTTGGAGTGGACTAAAAGATTATTATTATTATTATTATTATTATTATCAAAGACTGCCCATGTAGCATATACGTATTTCTGTACTGCAAGGTTCTGGAATCGTCAGTATCAGTTACCTGATATCTTTTTCTCTTACTTTCCGAGAGTTCAAGTTCACTTCGCGGTCTAATTACATGTACCTTGACAGTTGAGAGTAATTGACCCTGTAAAGTAATGGACCTTGTTTAGATAATTCAAAAGTGCGCTTTTTCATCTTTTCTCCACAAATTAAACACAAAGAAGTACTTTTGCTAACCGTCACCGGTGTCAAGGGCATGAGCGCCAAGGAATCCTCTAGAGACGTCGGTGTGATTGTCTGCCATTGTGGAATAACTATACTTTAAACAGTGGCGTATCCAGGATTCTCTGATCGGGGGGGGGAGAGGACCGTAGCCAGAGTTTTATGGTTTTTTTTTTTTGGGGGGGGGGGGCACATACATGACTGTTATTGATCGACGTCCTGAGAAGGGGTCTAAAAAAGTTCAACCGATCTTGGATTTTTTTTTGGGGGGGGGGCCTTGGCTACCTTCCCTGGGGGGGGGGTACACGTCCAACAGTGTTTTGACAAAAACATTAATGATATTGGATATAGCGCACATATCCACCATGCAAGGTGCTCAAGGCGCTCCAATATTAACGCGACTCTGATAGGCAATCGATTTCGATGCTCACAGCATTCAAGGAATCCCTTCCAACCACAAACCTACATGGGTGAAGAGCGGCATATATAGATTAATGTCTAGCCAATGGACATAAGTGCCGCGAAGGGACTCGAACCGTGAATAAAGTCCGACAACTTTAATATCCACTTGACCACGACACCTCAAATAAGAACAGCAACCATCACAATCACCACCAGCACCACACCAACAACAACGATATCAATATGGTCATCGAGCATTTCAGGACTCCAACATTCTAAGGCAAAACAAAAATGTAAGAAAAATAAGATGAATAGTAATGATATAAAAAGCATGAAACTTTAGTCATTGTGATGTGATTTATGTGCACTAAAAACAAACAGAAGTACCATTGTGAAAGGGCTTACAAAAACACGCATTTGGAGAGAAACCAATGTATAAAAACAAGAGTATAATCACATGGACAGGCGTTCCTTTTAAGCAGGGAGCTAGGTGACTCACCTCCCTGTTTTAAGGGACATTTAGAAGGTCTCCCCCATCGCCTCCCAGGATCCGCCTCTGTCTGACACTTTTGTGACCTTGGAAACTGAGTGAAACAGATTCCTACAAATGTGTTCTGTTTTCTTTCTAAACACCGATCCTTATATAGGTCTCAATCCCCTTACAAATTACCTCCATACAATAAGGTGTCGGGCACTTCTGTAAGAGGTGGATCTCGGCAAGAGAAAGTCAATACTGGATTGTGATGGAGACACATACACAATTGAAACCACACAGCCAGAAAAACCGCCAAAGTTCTCGGTCACATTTCATGAAATTGATGCCTGTCAATCAACTTCGTATCAGGTGTTTCTTGTCATGGTGATATGAAGAAAACTTAAAAACTTATATTTTGTTTAAATCGGAAACTGAAATTGCTATCCTTTGTCATGTGTTGTCTCAATTGCGAATCGTACATTTACATAATCTAAAATATTATTATCAAAAATATACTATTCAACGATTTTGCATATAACATTATCATTTCTATTTAGTAAGTGTAAGTTTTATCATTGGTGTGCAGTTGGTACGTGTGTTTTATGAAATTAAAGGTATTACAAAGTTTTGGTATGGGGTCATGAATTTGATTCAAATTAACAATTTCGGAAGCATATGCGTTCCTACAATATTCATTGATCGTTGTCGCGGTTGAAATCGAGTCTAAAGTTGTGAAATTATAATTAATAAACTCTTTATGTTGTATAGCTCCCTCTCAAGGTCAAGATATCAATTTAGCTATGAAACAATGTTTCTTGACTAAAATCGACCGATTAGCTATTCCCGTTTGGAAATTATGTATCATAACTACATATTCTGATATTTTCATGGTCGCAGCTACCATTGTACGGCCATGGGCGCTATTTGAAATTTATCAAAATTTACCGGGAGCACCGGTAAATTTTTATATTCAATTTTTCTCGAAAACAGAAGAGTTTTAGGGGCTACTTTTTTTAGTGATTACAATACATCCACAGGGGCATCCAAATATAACAAAATTGTAAAGATTCACTATCCACCCATTTTTCAAAATTTCCCAAAACTTTGTATTACCTTTAATACGTAAGACGGCACTCTCTCCCATTTGCAGCAAACATCAAATTGTGTAGAACTTTGCAGAAATTATGAATAAGTCATGTATGTCCTATTTGTGAAATTTAAACGTTAGCAGTGTCCTATTATTCAATTCATGCAAGGAAACCAGTTTACTTTCTAGATTTTACTGTAATGACCAGAATGACTAGAAAGTAAACGGGTTTCCTTGCATAATTTGAACACTAGCACACTGCTAACGTTTACATTTCACAGATAGGACATACGTGAAATATTCATAATTCCTGCAAAGCTCTACAGAATTTGATGTTGGCTGCAAAAGGGACATAGTATCTTTGTGAGGCATGTTCTACTAAATATCCTGCTGCCGGATACAATGTTATTTTTGCAACAACAGCATGTCTCTGGCTATATTTCTTGGAATGTATCATGTTTATAGCCGGATGTCATATGTGTATATATAAATAAGCCTAACAATCTTCTCCCAAAATTGATATGAAAAGCGAGAACCATTCATTATTCGTTGCTATGCATGGAAGCTTGTTGATAATAAATACAATTATTTCACTGTATCCTATCTAGTTTCTGCTGAATGAAAACAAAAATGGGGAAATTGTGTGTAATAATGTAAAAGTGGAAACACGTTTGTCCTTTGGTCTGATGTATCGTTGAATTTGGTAACCATAGAAACTGGCATATGCAATAATTTACGGTTTCAAGATCAACAGGTGGAGAGTCGCACCCTGTGATTTATTCAGCTCCGCATATAAGTATGGAGAGAAGCGAGGGGCCTCCCTACCCCCCCCCCCCCCCTCCGATTTGTTGCGGAAAAGAAAATCATGTTATATTTAAAATGTTTACAATTAATCCAACACCTAACCCTAAACCTTGAACCCTTTCCCACCCCCGCTGATGGGTGTTTCTAAGGTTGCAAATCATATTGGGGGGGGGGGAGGGGGGCGGGGTGATGTCGGTAAGAATAGAGGTTTATAACACCCTCCCCCTCCCTTCTTCTGACTATCTTGGAACTGCCCTTTACTCTGTATGGAGTACAGTACATTATTTAGTTCCATATAGTATAATATAAATTTGGGGAGGAGGAGCAGTGTGCGTAGCGTGCTATAACGTCCTGGCATCATGAGGGGCGGCATGGGGAGTGGAGGGGGCACCTGACTCACTCGAACGCTGATTTACAAGGTGTCTTAAAGCCCCAGTGCGCTAGTTTGGCCAAGAGGGATTAGACCTCCCTGCATGGTCATTGACAGGTGGTTAATTATCTCATCAAATCAGCTCTCAATTAACATAAGAAAAAGAGGATCATGGGGGACCAATGTTCACCGATTAAGCATTGTTTGCTATATAGAAGGCGCAATTAGCTATAAGTAGTGCAGTGGGGCTCTAATGAGGATGTGGGAGGGAGACATGTCGCCTTCTTTTCTCGTCATTTGTCATATAACTCTCTTTCTTTTCTCTGTTTTTATCTTTATATTCCTATTTCCCCTCCACCTTTCATTCGATTGGGGGCGCACCCCATGTGTCCGTCTTCATTAGTACGCAACTATAATCTGACATGAAATATAAAGTGGGTTACGTTTTAGAAATTGACCTCTGACGTGTAGACATGTATGACCTCTGATCACGCTGATGACCCCAATTTAAATGGTTTCTGATTCTAAAACCGTTTTTATTCTATGCCTCTATCTCTATACCCCTTCTATTCTCACTTTTTGTTTTTACTAGAGATGTAGAGATGTCAAAATAAAACTGAAAGCTAACATCAATTGTTATTCTTTCTTTCTCCTTCCCTCCCCTTCATCTGTTTATCGTCGGAGATGTAAACAAGTATTATTTCTGAGGTACTGCATGAGCAGATGGAGTATGGATCAGAATTCATGCTATTATTACTAGAGAAGTCAAAATTAAACGTTCGCTGATGCTAAAAATTGATTTTATTCTCTCTCTCTCGAATCGATCCCTTCTTCCCTCTGTTTGTTGTTAGAGATGTGGAAAAAAATTATGTATGGAGTACGGATCAGAATTCATGCTATGCGCTTGAAGCCACCCCTCCCTCCATCCCCCCTAAGAAAATAAACAACGTACAGGCCCCCATTAGATTTACGATATGTGTGGCTGCCCGTATCGGCCTACATGTACATCCCAGTCCCACTCTTCCTCTCCATCGTATAGGACAAGCGCGTAGCTAGGATTTTATTTTAGGGGGCGGTAGGTGCAGGAAGCGGGGAATTTCCAAGCTTTCAAGCTTTGAAAGAAGACGATTTGTTGTACCTTTCGCGACTCATAATCCTTATCTGAATTCAGTTTCCTCCCCTCCCGCGCGAAGCGCGGAAACTTTGAAGTTTCATGAAATTATTAGAGAAAGAAGACGACTCGTTGTATCGTTATCGACTCTTAATCCTTGTCTGAATTCAGTCCCCCCCCCTCTTCCTGCGCATAGCGCGGAAGCTTTGACGTATTATCAGACAAAGAAGACGATTCGTTGTACCTTTCTCGACTCTTAATCCTTAACTGTATTCAGTCCCCCTCCCCTCCCGCGCGAAGCGCGGAAACTTTGAAGTTTTATTAAATTATTAGAGAAAGAAGACGACTCGTTGTACCGTTCTCGACTCCTTTCCTCTTTTTCTTCCTACGTCCTCTTACTTTTTTCTTCTCTTTCTCTCTCTTTTTTGGGGGGCCGGCGTTTTTTTTTTTTTTTTTTTTTGGGGGGGGGGGCGACCGCCCCCACCGCCCCCTGGCTACGCGCCTGGTATAGGATTGTACACCCCCTTCTTGTCTATAAATTTAAGGGATAACTGTTTGACAAATCCTGCAGCATGTTACAAGTGCAAGTTAGAATCATTACTAGTCCTTGATTTGTTCATGATGAGCAGATCCAGCGGTCACTGCACTCCGTTTGAAACGCCCTGTTCTCACCGCAAAGATGTATGACCTATTGAATAATAGATAGTGCGAATAGATACGTTTTGGCTATTAAAGCTATATAACCAGTACTCTTTATCAAGGTTCATGGTCACCCCATTTGTGATATGTTTTTTATCCATACTGAGCCCTATTCAGCGGCTGTTAGCAAAGATAACGAAGCCATAATCGAGGTGTGAACGTACTGTTTTTGCACTCTACGATGTGCCGATTTATACTAGTATTGTGTATGAAAGCAGACCTGTTTATTTCGCAGTGCCTCAATCATATCTTGATTTTCCAGGCTGACTCAGGCGGAAAGGTGTAAAAAATAACCGGACACCAATGTTTTTTAAAAACTCTACGATCAGTACTCTATAGCGGTTGCTGAGGGCAACATAGTCATCTCGTATTCAGTTGTGTCCTCGGAACCCATGACAGGTACAGACAGAGTGGCTTTCATTGGTTAAAGTGTTTTGTTTCGACATAAGAATTGAAGTTTTAATGTCATCTGAGTTAAACAAATCTCTCAGGTACGATTCATTTATATGTTGTTTTCTTCTTGTTTAACAGGTGACCGTTAATCTTCTGACCAGTCACGATCTGCTGAATATTCTTGGGATTTGAACACAACTTCCTGACCAATCACAAGAGAGTGGCATCATCTACTGACCAATCACAGAAGCCGAACATCATCTTCTGACCAATCAGAACACAAGACAATCGTCGACTGACCAATCAGAACAAAAGAGCCTACCGTTGATGCTATGGATGAGCCAAATGGACTGAAGGAGAATGGAGATATTGAACTTGCTAGTCATTCGAAGGTAAGTTTTCCTATTAGTTTGTTCTTCGAATTCACGGAAATGTCTTCTTTAATTGTTAACGTGTCTAGTTGGTACATGCCCATATAAAACATCGATAATAATTATCAATGTATAATATGGACAGATTCAGTGAGTGGGAAGGAAATTGCGCCTAGAAATACGTAAATTTTCTTTACTACACAAGAATTTGTGCGAACAAAGTAGAACATTTAAAAGAGCTCTGAATCATTTTTTCACTAAAACATGACAATGGTTTAATCATGCATCTATATAGAAATGTCTCTAGGCAAACGAGTGTTGTTGACATTATTTTAGCAACAACCTGCCTTTTCTATAATTTCAGTGACTTCTTCTTCTTCGTTAAGTGCCAAATCATGAGACGTTGGCGACCATGGAATATGCCACAACTCTCTGTCCCATATTCTATGAAGTACATTAATTCATTCTCCCCGAGATCAATTCCACTTTCAGAAATCCCACTCTTTAATATAAGTTACTCATCCACAGAATCCTCCTTATACCCCTACTCCTCCTCCCCTCGATTCTTCCAGTCAGTGCAAGATTTTCCAAACCATTCTTCCGAAAAACATGACCCAAGAAGAGAAGCTCAGCTGGCGACCTCTTATATTATTCAGAAGCTTTAGTCTTGTGACTACTGAAATCATATTTAAACCCACTCTCGGCATGCAATGAACAGGAAGGGACAGCATCAATTGTCATTTTCAGAGAAATTTTAACCGCTGTTCGTTTCAATCGTTTGGTGTCGTGGCCATTTGAATTCATATCTTGAAAAAGTCCCTCATTCTAAAATGTTAAAATGGGTACTTTAAACTGTGAAATTCCAAATTCAAATACCCTTAGATTTTTAAATCGTATTCTTCCCTATGATCCCGTCTTAACATCGTTGCATATAACGAACCTGTATACACTGGAATTTAAGTGGGTTAAGGTCGTGTCCTATTCTGAGTTCATTCCAACTTTGCGACCTGGATCTGTTCCCATTCCAACTCCCCCAAACCCTGAGTTTATCTCCCCTGTTGATTGATGTAATTTATGATGACTTTGTTTAGCGTTTTAGATTCTTCTTTCTATTTCATTCTGCTTTGAATACTGCTGTTCATACTTTTAAAAAGGATTCCTATAATAGAAAAAGGATGAATCTATTGTTATTGTGTGTATATTTGATATTTCAAAATGCGGATATGGAGGGGGGGGGGGATAAAATGCCTAATATCCACTTTTGAGACCCCTCCCCCGGCAGGATTTCAGATATCATATTCGTGGGGAATAAGTTATTCACTTGAATAATTTCGCCAGATCGATCAGATCAGTTTTCCCCAATTTTTATCATTAATAATGGTCTGTTTGCACTCGAACTTTAAGATTATCTTTAACTGTACATCTAGCATTGAATTCACTGCCTTAGCATCATTTTTTTCTTCATCTGAACAATGTTACCAAGTCCCTTTAATATTTGGTCTGAGGCCCGAGCTCTAGTAGAAGCTATGTTATACAGTCATCATATCAAGTATAATATGAGATGTGGTGGGTTAAAGATATAAGTATGCATCCTTCTCTTACCTTGCCTATATAGGACAAGCATCATGCCGAGAGTGCAGATGAGGCAGACGTTGACATGATAAAACAGAAGGATAGCCATGTTAACGGGGATGTTGAGACGGGTCTCTCGGAGATTGGAGACGACAACCCCACCCCTGCATCCCACCAGCAGGAAGCCGATGCGATCCTCACCAAACTGAAGGGGGAGCTCAGCTACGGGATAGACGATGTGCCAGCCTGGTATACCGGGTTTTTGCTTGGTTTTCAGGTAAATTTGGATGAAATCCATTTTCTTCTCCGATCGCATGAAACGAGTTTTGGTATCGTGTAAGCGCTGATGATCTGTTTGACTTTTTTTTTAATCCATGCACTCGAGATGGTAATCGAGGAAAATTCGTAGGAGAAGACGACACTAAAACTCTTAATGGCGGGAGAGGGGTAGTCTGCAAGCACAAACCCTGGTCAGTCGTAAAAGTGAGTCTGCACTATAAGACTACCATAGGCCATGCACTGTAGCTGCTCCTGACAACCAGAAGGTAGCTGGGCTAGGCTTCTCTCAAGGCACAATGATTTGTTGATAAAGTGTCAAATTAGGGTCTGTGCTTGCAGACTAGGAGAGGGGGTGGAGGGCCATAACTGACCAATTTCCTAAAGGATAGGTTTTTTTGTTCGGATTTGCCATCGACCTAAACATAGCTTTGATGACACAAAAAATAGTATGGATTATGGTGATGGTGAGAGGAGGGTGGGGGTTTGGGGGTTCCCATCCAGTAAAATATCCGCTAGTTTTTCCTAGAATGGACACTATACATCTATATTTAATATATAATGTGTGAATAATCATCTGATCCAAACTGAATAAACTGTTATAAGCTCTTTATTAAAAAAATGAACGAAATTCAATCTGCTCTCTGACACAATATTGTACCAGCCTAAATGGAAATTGAGTTTAGTCTCATTAACTATCGCAGGTGACATGTTAAAATAATGTAACCGTGCATCTTCTATCAATTCTATCAATTCAGCACTACCTAACGATGGTTGGTGCTACGGTCGCTGTCCCGCTCTTTCTCAAGGGAGGGCTGTGTATCAGTGATGATTACGTCACCCAAGCCGAACTCATCGCCACCATGTTCTTCGTCTCTGGGATAGCTACTCTACTCCAGACAACGTTTGGTTGTCGGTAAGTACGCCCCAAAAGATTCATTTTTTTAAATGCCGAAAAAACTAATTTCCCAAACGAGAGGGGCGCGATAGCTTTAAGGAGGTGCGATAGCTCAGTCGGTAGAGCAGTGCATGGTCTCGGAATCCGGTGACCCAGGTTCGAAACCAAGGCGATGCGCCAGTGCCCTTTGGTAAGGCATTAATCCTCATTACCAGGTCCCTCGGAGAGGACCTAAAGCCGTCGGCCGTCTGGTTGCTTACTTACAAGCATTTATGCTTTCTTAGCAGTCAGGTAAAATAACTACCACATGAGAGAGGGCATCATACTTATACCAGGGATATGTGAAATCAGAGCCATCTATACACAGAGTTTGGCCAGCTTTGTTTCACTGGGTCACAACCTTGCGCATATTCTTTTGTTTTGAGCTTGCCCAACAAAGCAGTAATCGCCATATTATGTCCAACTCCGTCGAACCGGGTTGGCCAAACTCTCCTAATCAATGGCACTGACCGAAATGAAATAGGATTCGTTTTTCCGAAGATAAATTATTCCGGAAATTATACAGAGCCTTATTTCATTTTTTCCCGCAATTGTGAACCTTCGGAAATTATGAACTCAATAATATCGGATTTATGATCTCTATTTCATTTCCGGGATAATGAACCTTTGGCAAAGCGAACCTTCGGAATAATGACACTTTGGAGTATAAATACAACCTTCAGAAAAAAAAGAATCTTCAGAATAAATGCATGTAACGGCCTGAACACTTAGGATGTGGTAAGGGCAGATACGCTAGAAACCATTAACTGGAGGGCAGGAGGGGGGGGGGGGGGGGGGCTAATGTTCGAATTTGCCGACTATATTCAACCGAGAGGGTCAACATTAACGATAAAAAATGAAAAGACAACTAGGGCGGGGCACATTTTGAAACAGTGCTTACGAGGGCAGCAAGTTGTGATGACAAGATCAGAAGGGCTTTCAAGGAAAAAACTTAATTGCAATTTCAATACCCCCACTGCACTGTAAAAAATAATTTGTTCATTGGTAATTTTTACATATTTTTTCCATGTAGAATTTACTTGAAAACATTAGTTTTGCCACTTACGCACTAAATTTAAGTCTTGCTAACTCAAACTTTCAATTTAGTAGAACATACGTGGAATATTTAAGTAAAATCAAATACATAAAAACTTTAAGTAATTTCAGCTTGTATTAATTTAGTAATTTTAACTCAAAATCAGAAATTATACGTATTACTCAAACAATTTATGTTGATTATTCTTATCTTTTTAAAGTAAGGACCGATGCAGTGCGTAATAGAAATATTTACATAATTTATGAATATTCATTAAGACCAAATTAAACTCTTTTTTAAATAAAACAATTCTTTTTTGTGGTTGAATGAAAATTTAAGGACTTTAAAACATTTAATAATTCATTTAACATGGCTAAGCAAAGACAAGACAATTTTTAGTTGTTACTCAGTTCAAAACAAATCAAAACTTGATATTTCAGGAAATTGTCAACCAATTTTCCTTTTAAGATGCTACGATCAAGTATATATAAAATTTGGAGCCTTTCAATATGTGTCGAATTGAAGCGTATGTAAATCTTAAATAGAAGTAATGTTAGTGATTAGTGATTAATCTTAAATAGAAGTAGTGAATGATTAGTGGATGTTACTTGTTAGATTAGATGGGTAGCAAATCGTGCAATATGTAATCCTATCATAGCTTTTTTTTAATTATCTAAAATGATTACAATACTTAAATTATTTACGTTAATGTAACTCGCTTTAACTGAGTAAAAATTTATTCAGCAAAATAAGTAAATTCTACTTAAGATGCCGTAGGTAATATTTACTTAATAAAAATAAGGCAATTCTTTTCCTCAATTTTATTGAGTTATTTCGACTATTATTTTGTTACAGTGTGTACTGCTTATGGCGTTCATGTTGATTTGGATTATGTAATATGAATCGACCAGTTCACACATCTCATTCGGTGAGGCACAAGGTCATTGGAATTGCCATAGGTTGATATTTTAAAAATAGTTTTTTCGAGGCACGAGCATGCAAATGTACCTTGTCTGTACAGTGCGTCCCAGAAAAAACGAAACCGAGAATTCGTTTTCACTTGCTGCCTGCCGAAGCAAAAAGCAGAAAAAAATTATTGACAAAAGACTTAACTCCGTTTCCTTGACAATCAGCCATGCATGAAGTCTTTCGTCTACGGCTGATTGTCAACGAAACGGAGTTAAGTCTTTTGTTAATTCCGTTTGTTGCTACGGCAAGCAGCCAGTGAAAAACGAATTCGTTTAATAAAATTATGGAAATGCAAACACTACTTTAAACGAACAGAACTTTGTTTTTCCTAGTTCATTTTTCCTGATTGAGGTGTCATATGAAAGGACAGAAACTCCACTTTCTAGAAATGTGATTTTCTCTTTGAAATTTAGATACCGTCCGCCAAATGACTTTTTGGTTTCCTCTCTTCAAATTCATTTTGATCACTCATGCGTGAAATATGCATTATATGAATTGCATCAAATGAAAGTGGAGGATCTAAGCTTTACAAATATGTGTCATTTATCAATTATAATTGTGATTAAGTTATGATAAATCATCGATAATTCTCGGTTTCGTTTTTTTCTGGGACGTACTGTCTAAGTCTGTAAATTTGCTTATTTAATAATTATAATATCCGTCTTTTATTCTGTTCACTCTCTACAGACTACCAATTGTCCAGGGCGGAACATTCTCTTTCTTAGCACCCACATTTGCCATCTTGAGTGTGAAAGGGGCTTGTCCACCGTCTCCCTCTGGTAAGATATTAGTAGGCATATTCTAACCCCCCCCCCCCCTTCAGACTACCTAAATCTATCGTACGGTTATACAAAAGTCTGTACAGCTACACGATTCTTTTCAGTTTACAATATCGTGTGAAGAAATATTGCATAGCGAAACGCATTTTTAGCAAACTTTCGTAGGAAAAAATAATCGATGAAGATTCAGGGTCCGCTCTAGTCTGAAAGTCGTATCGAAAGTGTTATCAGAGTGCCCAAGAGACCGAGATTACAATCTTACTTTTCTAACGTCTCTATCTGCTTATTATTTTCTTTTCAAGTGAATGCTTCAAAGGAAGAGCTGGCAAACCAGACCGAGGCTTTTCAGGACAGAATAAGAGAGATACAGGGTGACATCATGGTTGCGTCTCTCTTTCAGGTACTTCCCTTATTTGCAACCTTAGGCCCAAACAAAAAAAATCATTTGCTTGTCCTCGATTGCTTTTCTAGAGTAGGGGCGGGCGGGCGGATTTTTGTTTTTATTTTTTATTTTTTATTTTTTTGAAACAAATATTTGTCCATAGAAATAAAAAAAATCATTGGGATGTCAAGCATTTAAACAAACAAATTAAATAAAAAACTCTAATATGGTAAAAGACTATTTTAATGTACAATGAATATCAAGAACAACACAGGAAGTATTTAGGGCTTTGAAATACAGCACCTTTTAATCCCCACTGTACTACTTATAGCTACTTGCGCCCTCTATATATCAAACAATGCTTAATCGGTGACCATTGTTTCCCCATGAGAGCTGATTTGATGAGATAACCACCTGTCCAGTGACCTTGCAGGGTGGTCTATTCCCTCCTGTAAACTAGTACAGATGGGCTTAAAATGAGTTAAATAATGCTCAGAACCTGATTTGATTGAACGGCATTTTGACATAGAAAAATAAATTAGCAAGTTTAATAAATACAGAATTGCGTACTGAAAAGACCAAACTGGCAACGGGACGGATTTTGATTCTTGCAAATTGCATAAAATGGTATGTTTGGCGTTTAAGATTCAAATTCAGTTCGAACGAATAAGAGACATACAGGGTGACATTCTCTCTTTCAGGTACTTCCCCTTATTTGCAACCTTATTACGTCATTAATCAATTTCGAATTCAAATTCCAATAAGGTAGGTACGGGATGGCATCATGGTCGTATTCCTTTTTCGAGTTCCCCCTTCTAACCCTATGACGTCATTTATTAACCGTCCCTCTTATAAGTACTTCCCGACCATATTACGTCATTCACGTTCAAATTTGAATGAGAGAGATCCAGCATGAATTAATTTTTACATCGCTCATTCAGGTTCTTCTATTTATAAGCTATTTGCGAGCTAGACTGAGCGAATGAGCCACAATTTTGGCCGAGTTTTACATCTTACACTGAAAGCCCCACTGCACTACTTATATCTACTTGCGCCCTCTATAATTACCAAACAATGCCTAATCGGTGAACATTGGTCTCCCATGATCATTTTTTCTTATGTTAATTGAGAGCTAATTTGATGAGTTAACCACCTGTCAGTGACCATGCAAGGAGGTATAATCCTTCCTGGCCAAACTAGTGCGATGGGGCTTTAAATCGTTGCCTCTGTATATCGATAATTATAATGTATGTATATTTCCGATAATCTAACATTATTGATTATATTTCAACAGACAGAATTGATTTGATTAGATCAACTTTGATTTGATTTGGTGTACAGGTGTTGATAGGTTTTACTGGAACCATCGGTATCATGCTCCGCTTCATCGGCCCTCTCTCCATCACCCCCACCATATGCCTTATCGGGCTCGGTCTCTTCAAGGAAGCAGCGGATTTTGCAGCGGGGCACTGGGGTATTGCGTTCATGTAAGTCGATATCAGGGGAGTATTCAGGACTGTCAGATAAAGGGGCGGGGGTATAAAAGACCCCTTCCCTCCCCGATGGTTTTATTTGCAGTTTCCCCAATTCATTTCTATTGCTGATTAACTTTGTATAATTCCGGTATATTTTTAGACATGTTTCCATTTTGTGTGTGTTCTGTGTTTTCTATATTGTATATAATCTGTATCTGGTGTTTTTATGGATTTGAATTGAAATAAAACTTGAAACTCGAAACTTAAAACAATAGCTTCTCCGAGGAAACTTGATTTGGGGGATCCCAACGGCCCTCACTAAGCTCTGTCTGGTGCTTAGTGGCTCCCCCAAATGAAGTGAGCTTTAGTTTCAATTATTAATCAAGCGATTTACTTTTGCTCACTGATATGTATTTTGTTGAAATCCTTATAGGAACTTTTCTAAAAGTTATCAAGCCTTATAGTTTAATCTTTTGACCTTCCAACAGATTTATGCGCTAAAAGGTGTTTTATTTTAATGTATCTCATGAAATAAACCCAAATCAGCATCGGAAATTTCATTTCATGTTCTCAATCTTCAGGACTATCGGATTACTAACAATTTTCTCGCAGTACATCTCAAGGTTCGGAGTTCCATTTTGCTGTTTCAAGAGGGGTAAAGGATGCCACTCCAAAAATGTCTTCATCTTCAAATTATTCCCGGTGAGTTTGTAACTGATCTCAAATTTGTGTAGTTTAAAATGTGTATTGAAGGAAAAATGAGACCAGCTGTCATTTATGACCATTATTATAATTTGCATATATTGCATTTTTTCTCATACTATAGCTTTCGATATTTCGAATTATCGCGGTAGAGTATTGACAAAACGCTCAATGAAATTCTCAAAATGAATCAACGAGGTTTATGTCAGCTGTGGTCTAGCGCCATCTACGGTATTTATAGTAGCCATTTTATCTTATTTGGCAAGACTTGAAGTATTTGCGCTAATCAAATAACTACTTGTATATGCAGCACATAACCGAATTGATTATTGCCACAATGCGGAGTGCGTCCTGATGACATCAAAGTATCCGAGCTTAGAATGCTCTGTTGTTGCCGTTGATTTTGAGGGTAAAATTAATGTTACATATCAATTAAACTGATATGAACTAAATTTGTATTCTTCCTGACGCTTATTGTTTGCAAAATATATATTTTTCGCTTAATGATTAATTAAGACATAGTAACACTTTTGTTCTGCTCACTAATGACCTGATTTAGGTGATTTTAGCCATTCTCATCTCTTGGATCTTCTGCGCCATCCTGACATCGACGAATGTCTTCCCAACCGAGGTCGATGACTACGGGTTCCAGGCCAGGACCGACACCCGATTTCAAGTGCTGCAAGAGGCGTCGTGGTTTCGATTCCCTTATCCTGGTATGAAGTTTTCTTGCTCTGTTACACTCCTACATTATTAGTTTTTTCTCTACCCCTCCGATTACTTGCACTCTCTCTCTCTTTCTCTCTCTCATTCTCTCTCTACATCTTTCTTTGCCCCTTCTTCTCTATTATTGTCATTACTTTATCATCTGTATAATTATGATCTCTTACACAAGTCCTCACATCAGTCACTATTAAACACAAACAATCTGTCAATGAAAGATTTTATTCAATCATTCACAAACTAAAGCAACTCAATGAAATTGGAAGCAAAAATGTCACTAGAAATCGGTTTTTAATTTTTGTTTTGTTGTTCTTCTTCTTCATTTAAATGTTTCAAAGGCAGTAACGTTTCGTAGGGGTAGCTAGTTTTTCAATAAGTTTCAATAACTTTGCATGAATGAATGGTATTTAAAATAGATGAAAATATTCATACCTTCCGATTCCTGCCTCCACCCACCCGCAGGTCAATGGGGTCTTCCCACCGTCACGGTCGCCGGAGTCTTCGGCATGCTAGCAGGTGTCATAGCCTCCATGATCGAATCCGTGGGCGACTACTACGCCTGCGCACGTCTGGCCGGAGCCCCGCCCCCTCCCAACCACGCGGTGAATCGTGGGATAGGTATGGAAGGTATTTCATGCCTGATCGCAGGGATGTTCGGATCGGGAAACGGAACTACATCGTACAGCGAAAACATTGGCGCCATCGGCATTACAAAGGTATATGATTATACAGTCAAACCTGTCTATAGCGACCGCCCAAGGGAAACACAAAAAGTGGTCTTTGTAGACAGGTGGTCTTTGCAGACAGGTTCCTTTAGTACACGCTTTCAATGAGAAACCTTTTTCAAGGAAAACAAAATATGTGGTCTTTATAGACAGGTGGTCTTTGTAGACAGGTGGTCTTTGTAGACAGGTGGTCACTAAAGCAGGTTTGACGGTACCTGATTATGAAATTACTGGCTAACTATGAACAAGAAAAATGTGACTATTAATGATATGCGAGCAAACAGAAATCCTTGTATTATTCTAAAAGATTGATGAGACCAAGACATTTCTGAATGAAAATAGAATAGTTTCTGAACCGAAAGTCGACATAATGGACCCATTTGTAAATAATATTGAAAATTGAAATGGTTTCCATGCATTCTGGAAAAAATAGATGTGATTTTTTTGTTTAGATGCAGGCTATACACATTCATTTCATTTTCTGGAGGGGGCAACCCCTCCCCCCCCCCTTTCCTTATAGAATTAACTATCCCCTCCCCCTTTTTTTTTGTCAATCTACTCTTACCTAAAGTGGCCCCACTCCCTAAGAAATCCTGGATCCGCGCTTTCTTGAAAACAGATCCACTGGCTTCCAGTGGAACTTAATGAAACTACCCTGTTGAACGAAATCATGAATGAATAAATATATCTTGAGCTACTTTATTTCAATTATCTTTTTATAGACTAACATTAATTGGTACATCTATGGCTTTTTTTTCTCTCGTTTATTTGTTTACCCGTTTTTCTTTGAATTCTTTGATCATCGTTAGGTTGGCAGTCGGCGTGTGATTCAATATGGAGCTCTGATCATGATTTTTCTCGGAACATTTACCAAGTTTAGCGCCATCTTTGTCATGATTCCTGATCCGATCGTTGGGGGCATGTTTTGCGTCATGTTTGGTAGGCATGCTTTCGTTTTCTTCTGAGATAATTTGTAATGCAATAACTTCCGAGTTTTTTTTTAAACGAATTCATCGCTAGCCTGTCGTGCCTTGCCAGTGGGCCTACCCGAATTTCTATGCAATTAGTATCACTTATTTTATATGAAACCCGGCATTGGGTCATGATTTAAACAAATAATGATTCTTAAGTTTGAAAAATATTTAACAATAACTGATTCAAATTTCATTGTCAGAAAGCCGCAGCTTTTGTGGATTGGGTTTCATTCGGAAACCTGTCTCATATATATATATATATATATTACATTACCACCGGAGCTAGTGAAATTCAGTGTATTTCCTGCCTTTGGGAATTCCCCCTGGAACAAGTTAATGCACCGTCCGTAGACATCTTTATTTCACGTAAACATGTAACACAAATCTCATGTTGATGACCGAGTATAGAATTTTATTTCGAGAAAGAAACTGATTGCCATCCATTTGTTGTGTTTTCTGTATCTGTTTAAATCTTATCGAAGTAACGGAAACTTGGTCTGAAAAAGAAATCATTCATTGAAATCTACAACTCACCTTTTTATTTACGAATTTTAAGTAGACCACGTCTTATGCAGGTGAGTCGAAACAAGGTCAGGGTGGTTTTATTATCTTTCCTTGCTCAGTCCTTTGATTGTTATACATGATAATTTCAACAGCAAAATGTTTGACGGATATCATTTGTAGTTTTGTAAATTCATGTCATTTTTTTTAAAAACCAGGATAGTGTATTCTCCGTCAGTACCAAACCCATGTTTACTGATTAATTCCAACTGATTGCCTAACACTATGTTTTGTTTATCTATTTGTTTAGTAATTTATTAATATATTTTCTTTTTCAATTCTCATTTATTTCATTCTCGATTAAAAATTACATTGATACAAAAGATTCATGAACAAAATTTAGAAAATTAAATGGGGAACTACATAAATAAACACCTTAGGCCTTGTACAAGCGTAGTTCCCAAAGCATTCATGGCATATTGTATAAAGTAACTTATTCATGTTTTCAATCATTCATTCATTTATTTATTTATGTATTTATTCATTTTATTTCCAGGAATGGTGGCAGCGGTGGGATTATCCAACCTACAGTTCGTTGACCTCAACTCCTCACGAAACCTCTTCATCCTTGGCTTCTCTCTCTTCATGGGTTTGTGTATCCCAAACTGGGTGAAGTCAGGAACTAATGATCAATACATTAATACTGGTAAGAGATTGTGCTTCCTTCTCTCGAATTATTTTTCGTCACCGCATACCCCATTTTCTCACCGATGTTTCTTCTATTTCATTAATATGGGGGAAATACCCTTGGGCTAACTACTTGTCTCCTTGTGAATCGTATCGTAAACAAGATGTTCTCTCTTTGTCATCCTAAACCTTAGCAAACATGCAAACCTATTACAAATTAATATTATTTCACGAGACACGGTTTCACTACGTCTCTTATAACAAAAGTCCTCATTGATGTAAATAAATGTAATAAAGGAAACCTCACCCCAAGGAATAAGTATAGGTATTCTGACACAAGAGATGTATTACTGCCCATTGATGTACAATATTCCTCACGAAAATGTACAAGAGATATATCAGTGAAGGTATTCTTGGCCTGATGTGATGCCTTTTAGCATGACATGGGCGCAGCCATTTTCTTAAAAATGTGACGTATCAGTTGAAGTTGTAGATGTAGCATGCACCAAGTTTTGTTTCGATACTTGTAACCGCCAAAAGCTCTAAAAGTGCTTCTGCTATGTATTTTTCTGTGTTAGGTGTGAATGAGTTGGACCTGATAATAGTTGTCCTACTCAAGACCGGGATGTTCGTGGGAGGATTCTTTGGATTCGTGCTGGATAACACGATACCAGGTGAGAAAAAACGATGATGTCAGAGATGTTGATGACGATGATGATGATGATGATGATGGTAGTGGTGATGGTGCTATTGTTGTTGTTGTTGATTATGACGTTGCTGGTGATGAGATGGTGATGATGATGATGATGATGATAATGATGATGATAATGGTGGTGATGGTGATATTGTTGCTGTTGTTGATGATGACCATGGTGATGATGAGATGCTGATGGTGAGATTGTGATAATAGGATGATGATGATGATGATGATAGTGATGATGATGATAATTGTGGTGATGGTGATATTGTTGTTGTTGTTGATGATGACGATGCTGATGATGAGATGCTGATGGTGAGATTGTGATAATAGGATGATGATGACGATGATGATGATGATGATGATAATGGTGGTGATGGTGAGATTGTGATAATATGATGATGATGATGATGATGATGATGATGATGGTGGTGGTGGTGGTGGTGGTGATAATGATGATGATGATGATGGTGGTGATGATGATGATGATAATGAAGATAGTGATGATGATGATGAAGATGATGATGATGATGATGTTGATGAAGATGGTGGTTTTCTTACTGATTGTTATTATTATCGTGGTGATATCTAAATTGTTGTTATTGATGATGATAACGATGTAAAATAGGACTAATCAACACATAGAACATATACTTTTTAGGTTCAAGATCACATTAAGTCATGATATTGTGTCTGAATACCTGTTAACGTTTAAGGCACTAAGAAGGAGAGGGGCATCGGAGAGTGGCAGCGGTTCTCGGGAAGCGACGGGGAGAACGAAGTCGTGAACGACCTCGTGTTTCGCTGCTACGACTTCCCGTTTGGAATGGCATGGATACGGAGCAAGGACTTCTTTTCGTATTTGCCCTTCTCACCTACCTTCAAGGGCTGGAGGTGTCGGGGGTGTTGTCAAGGCGGCAGGCGGTCAGGTATGTATATATCATCATTAAATTAGATTTAAATATAACATGATCGCAAAGACCTTCAAGATATCAAAAGCCTGTGTGGACTGCCTGTATAAATCATGTTCGGATTACGTGGTATAACATTGTCATGTTTCCACGCATCAATGTTACGAGCAGGGCTATGAAAGTACCTCAGGCTGATTTTTTTTAAAGTATTTGCGATTGTCTTTTTTCATAACTTTGCTATTTAATTATTGTTCAATGTTCATGAAGTTTGTATAAAGAGTCTATCGGCATTCTTAGTATGTAGTTAAATCTTAATTTTCATTTGGAGCGACATGTATTCAGGAAAGTCACTGTATCTTTCGATGAGTCTGATGCAGGTGCAACTCCAGACCTTTATGCAATTTGGGTGGGGCAAAATTCCGAAAATATATGACAAGAATACAAAAAATGAGAGAAAAAGAAACAAAGAAAAAGACTAATATTTTTTTTATTCAAAGCGTTATCATATTTCAGGCGCCTTTTTGATCAAATATATGAATCGGGTTTTCTAAGACCACCCCCCCCCCCTGCACCCGCCTGAGGTCCACACAAAAATAATGTGTATCACTTTTCATTTGGGGGTTTGCAGTGAACAATTGAACGACTGTGAAATATTCTACCAGAACGTTTACGTCATTCGAAAAGAAAACTCATGACCCCAAATCAAACTTGTACTTTTTCAACATCCCAACGATCGCAAAGAAAACATGTATTGCTTAGTTTGTCAACAAAAATAAACAATGTTGTTTTTCCTGCAAATAGTCGTCACGGGTTGAATAAACATAATACAAACACGATCAAACAAAAAACATTTTCGATGAGTGACATTTCAAAAACTTTTTTACAAAATTTATTTTTGGCATCTCACATGACCTTGCAACATGACCTTGCATATTTTGCTTGAATCTTTTCGTTTTTGTTTTCCTTTCTTTTGCTTTTGTTAACATCTCTAAAATTTCCCATCGTGTATCCACTAAGGAATAAGCAATGTCTTTTTTTTCGTGCATCTGTATAATTGCCAATATTCTCTACATCTCTGATGTATGTCTGTCCGTCAACATGTCTATGCAACAATAATCTTGAAGGCGTATGAAGAAGGAAAAAAAAAATCCTAATTAAGAAATCGATGAATCAGGGGATAAAACGATTGCGAAGCATGGATGTTAACCCCGCCCCCCCCCCCCCCCCACTCAGTGTAATTTAGGGTACGCATATGCTCGTACCCTCTTTTTGAAAGCACCCCCTATCTGAGGACTGCCAACATTTCCGAACCCCCCTTTCGCGGGCTTTTCGCAGGCTTTTCCTGCCTTGGAGACCGCCCTAAATCAGGAAAAATGCTCAATGTACCCCCCTAAATTCGGAATAATTTCTCAGGAGTCCAAAGAGATGAGAGAAAAAAAGAAAAACCCCCCTTTTTAAAGAAATCTCTGGGTGAAAAGTCAAATACACCACTTTTTTTACAATTCTCGGGCCGGACTTTGTCGCACGAAAAGTACCCCTTTACCGGACATTTTGGCAACACGCATGCGGTCATTCCGACCTCTGAGTGGGGGGGGGGCCGGGATGTTAACGCGCCCACGTGAAACAAAACGCAAAGATGAAAAATCTTCTGATTTATATGATACCAGCTGCGTCATACGACGCAAGGAACTTCTTATGCAGGCTGCACTCATAGTGTCAGCACTATCATTGCGTCAATTTAAGACATCCGGGCTCGTGCATGCCCAGACGCAGCAAGCGCACCGATGCAATTTCTTGAGACTGACAAATTGGCTTCGATAACACAGGTATCAGGATATGTTGGAAAGTCGGTGTGGGTAGAACAATAGGGAATTTTAGATTTGCACGACGGAGAACGTGGACTGCCCTTTTAAGGCAATGTGACGTCACTGTCAGTGCCTTAAAAGGACGTCACATTACCTTAAAAGGGCAGTCCACGTTCTCCGTTGTGCAAATCTAAAAGTCCCTAATAATATAACAGATAACTGATGCATTTTGCACACGAGGCGTCTTTCCAATGCGTTATTCCCTGCGATAATCAAGAAAGTGGAGACAATTTAGTCCCTTCACCAGTAGTTCAAAGAAATGTTTGCCACGTTCATGTTCCATTTATATTTCGTACGATATCACCTTAACACGGACACGTCAAAGACCGCGCCAGCCTTTGACGCAACCCTACGTCAGTGAAATGACGCATTAATGTGAAACGGACATGAATGCATTCTTTGAACTCGATCAATCTATTGACGCAATTGCCTGACGCTGCATATTCAGTCGGCTTCATATTTGCCTGTGCCCATCTTTAGTATCAAATCTCAATGTGAGGTAACATTATCATGTATTCAGAAAAGTCAAAACTCCGAAATTATTCACACCCCTATATATTTACTCTCTTTTTGTGTTGAAAAACACCTGTGGGTGTTAAAAGCTGTGCAATGAACTTTGCTTCCATTTCTATGTTTTGAGTGCGGTTGCAAATCTATTTACATACAAACGCGAATGTACACATGTTTTACAATTCTATTCATGTGATGTTTATACATTCCGTAGACATTGTAGATACATACCAGGAATGAAAACCAGTGTGAAGATATTATGATGTCTTGTTAAAGCAAAGCAAAGACTGATGAAGAAGAATAAAAGAAGAAGATGAAGAAAAAGATTAGGAAGAAGAAGAGGAAGGAGGAAGAAGAAGAGGAAGGAGAAGAAGAGGAGGAAGCAGAAGGAAAATGAGAAGAAGAAGGAACAGAAGAAGAATGGAATGGAATGGTGGTGGTTATTTTACCCGACTGCTAAGAAAGCATAAATGCTTGTAAGTAAGCAACCAGACGGCCGACGGCTTTAGGTCCTCTTCGAGGGACCTGGTAATGAGGATTAATGCCTTACCAAAGGGCACTAGCGCCTCGCCTTGGTTTCGAACCCGGGTCACCGTATTACGAGACCACTGCTCTACCGACTGAGCTATCGCGCCTCCAAGAAGAAGAAGAAGAAGAAGAAGAGGAGGAGGAGGAAAAAAAGAAAAAGGAGGAGAGACTTGCAGGTTCCTCCAACAATGAAAGCAAACTCTTACAAATTATTTATACACAAACATTTTGAGTATGAACCAGTGCATGCGCTAATTTTCATTTCTCCGTCTGATGATAACAATGTGGTGAAAACCTGAAGACATGTGAGCAAATATCAATGTTTACCCGTGACCCGATTGAACTATAATGTTAATGTCGTCACAGCATCATGCTTAACATACTTCTTGTCGCGTTTATTTCTATAACAAAACTATTTAGGTCGAGCGTAGACAGAATTATTTGCGAACTGGTTTTCGTCACGAGCCGAATAAACACGAGTCATTCGATCTTTAGTCAGTCAGAGTCGCGAACGAATTAAACTGATATCAGTTTGAGGACAGTTGAGGTCAGGCGCGTACGCAGGGGGGGGGTTTGGGGGGTTAAACCCCCCCCCCCCCTTTGGTATTTTTATGTGTATAAACCCCTCCTAAAAAACCCTAAAACCCCCCCCTTTGGGATTTTTTTTTTTTTTTTTTTTTTTTTAATTATTATTTAAAAAAAAAAAAAAAATTCCCATGGATGACCTAAACAAGTGACCTCACCCCCCCCCCCCCCAACGGAGCAACATGTCAAATTTTCAAATTTCGAGACAAAAAAAAAAAAAAAAGTGTCCTCTTACCCCCCCCCCCCCCCCCCCCCCCCGCTTATTCAGCGGTCGGCTGAGTCGTTGCGATTTTTTTGGGACCAAAAAAAAAAAAAAAGTGTCCTCTTACCCCCCCCTCCCCCCCCCCCCCCCCCCCCCCCCCCCCCCCGCTTATTCAGCGGTCGGCTGAGTCGTTGCGATTTTTTTGAGACCAAAAAAAAAAAAAAGTGTCCTCTTACCCCCCCCCCCCCCCCCCCCCCCCGCTTATTCAGCGGCTGGCTGAGTCGTTGCGAAATTTTCGGCCCGATTTATAAATGTTAAAACCCCCCCCTTGAAAAAATCCTGCGTACGCGCCTGGTTGAGGTTACTTGCTTCATGACAAGTAATTATTTGATTTTCTTTGATCAACAGAGAGTCTAAGGCGTGCCAAGGACTGTCTTATGAGATATAATGGGGGTGGTTAACAATCATGATATCTGGATAGGGTGTTGCACACGCAGCGCCATTTTTTGTTTTCTTTATTTTCTTTAAACGAAATTGAAATATTTTATTATCATATTTGTTGTATTGACAAAAAACGATTTTCTAGAAATGTGTTATTACTATTATTATTTCTTTTATTTTTTACTTTATACATTTTGTATATATTATATTTTTTTAAATATTTTATTTATTATTATTGTTATTATCATTATTTTTATATATATTATATATATACCCATATATATATATATATTATTATTATTATTATTTTTATTTTTTTTTTTTTTGGGGGGGGGAGGTGTGTTCAGTAGGGGTGAGGTGCAGCCATTTTCCTTATGTTGATCTGACCATGGACGCCATGCTTTTTTTTCTCTCTACGATGCTATTGATGGCATGTCTGAATATGGATTGAATAACAAAATTAGAAACAAACCTCTTCATAAAGTTTCCATTCAGTCTTTTCGTGGGATATTCATATGAATTAGCCCCTGTAAACGGAGAGATGCTCCAATGGAAATTACTGGGGCCTATTAAACAGGTTCCGATCCAACCCTAAGTTTAATCCAGCATGTTAAAAGTATAACTACCATTTTGAGAAAAAATTCTCAGGCTTTGGCCCTTTTACACGTTGCTTTACCATTTTTAGAAAGTAAATCTTTATATTCTTCTTTATCTTTATCTTTTAGCGTTGTATCGTCTTGTGCCAGCTCGATTTAGGTCACCAGATGAAGTTTAGATTTGACCTTGCTGACGTAACAATGTCATTATTACCAACGTCTTCCTAATCATCGACCATATGCTGTCTTCAATCAGTGTGCGTTGCTGACATCATCAGGTCATCATTGCCTTCGTTTTCGTAATCCTCGACCATGCTGTCTTCAATCAGTGTGACTTGCTGACGTCATCACGTCATCATTGCAATCGTCTTCGTCTTCCTCGACCATGCTGTCTTCAATCAGTCTGACGTGGTGACGTCATAATATCATCATTACCATCGCCTTCGTCATCATCAACCATGCCGTCTTCAATCAGTGTGACGTGCTGACGTCATCATGTCATCATTCCAAACGCCTTCGTCATCATCGACAATGCAATCTACCATCAGTGTGACTTGCTGATGCATCATGTCATCATTGCCATCGTCTTTGTCATCATTGACCATGCAATCTTCAATCAGTGTGACTTGCTGACGTCATCATGCCAACATTGACATTGTCTTCCTCATCATCGACCATGCAGTCTTCAATCAGTCTGACTAGCTGACGTCACCAGGTCATCATTGCCATCATCTTCGTCGTCATCGACCATAATGCTGTCTTCAATCAGTGTGACTTGCTGACGTCATCACGTCATCATTGCCATCATCTTCGTCATCATCGAGCATATGCTGTCTTCAATCAGTGTGACTTGCTGACGTCATCATGTCATCATTGCCATCATCTTCGTCATCATCGACCATAATGCTGTCTTCAATCAGTGTGACTTGCTGACGTCATCACGTCATCATTGCCATCATCTTCGTCATCATCGAGCATATGCTGTCTTCAATCAGTGTGACTTGCTGACGTCACCAGGTCATCATTGCCATCATCTTCGTCATCATCGACCATAATGCTGTCTTCAATCAGTGTGACTTGCTGACGTCATCACGTCATCATTGCCATCATCTTCGTCATCATCGAGCATATGCTGACTTCAATCAGTGTGACTTGCTGACGTCATCATGTCATCATTGCCATAGTTTTTTATTTGTATTTTATGTGGTTTTAATGAGTGAATGATTGAATCGAAATTGCAAATGTAAATCTTTTTCTTTTATAATCCGTATTTTAACAACACTGTAAACTGCTTTTAATTAAATGTTCGATAAGTGTGATTTGTATTAACAATTTATGTGTAATTGTTTCTATTTATGTCTTACTATTAAATTGTCGTGGCAATTTCGACTATTTCTTGGCACGGTCATGTGATTTTTTCATGTTTTATTCAAAAAAGGCAATTTATATTTTTAAGACGAAATGTCCATAATTAAAAAATTATTGTATATCAATCACTCTTCCATTTCATTCAATCTAATCGGGATGATTGAATAATGTATAGCTTCAGTTGTAGATATTAGGTGCATGTTAGTTTGTGTGAGGGGGTTGGGTACGGTGTATATGCATGGGTGTGTGGTGTGTGTGGGGGATGGACTAAACCCAACCATTAACATATTAGTTATGATAATTTAGAATTGTTAATGATTTATCCCTATGTTCAGTGAAATGCAGACGAAATTTGTAAATGCATACAGTCATGTTTCATATATATATATCATTGTGGATAAGCCAGTTCGGGTATAGTTTCTGCGTATGTGCAGACACAGGTCATTAAATGTGTAGAAACTGTAAAAGCCATCGAAACTAATGATAAGTGTGTATGAAAGTTATGGTATCGTTATTAATTCATGCACCGACTTTGTGTTTTTCTTTCCAACAGGGCAAATAAATGGTATTCAAGGAGCACCTCCATCACTTTGACAGTGATTGTTCTAAAATGCACAAAAAGTGGGACTTCTCCTTGTTAAAAATTTCTTTGGATATTTATTGGGGGGTCAGTGCTTTCTCCAGACTGGTGTATTGAGATGAATAGTGTACACGCTAATCTTCTGTTGTTTGAACATAACAACTCCTACTCGCTTAACGCTGAAAATATTTAGAGCGTGACCTATTATAATCGTCCCCAAATAATCACCTTTTATTTTATGATTGGAGACTCTCATTATTCTTCTTTTGAATAATTTTTCAAAGCAGTGAATAAACTCTTCAAGAGCAAATTTGTCAGGACCTTTATTATATTTAGAGGATTGCCCTCTTTTGTTCGCAATCTCGTTTTAGTTAATGGTCCGTTTGGCCAAATGGATGGGAAATAAACTGCATGCGTGCATGAACTCTGTAGTAGTGTACGAATTTGTTGTCAATACAAAAAGGTGTTTATTTTCGTATAATCTTGCGAAGTAATATCGCGACTCTGCCATTTGAATTTTGGTAAACATGTAGTAACTTTAAAGGTACTATGTCCCATTTGCAGGCCAAAATAATGAAAAGATTAATTTCCAACGGCATTTGAAAGACAATACTAATTTAGAACTTCCCTAAACAAAAAGGGGGCTTGAAAATGTCTTTAAGTGGGAAAATAACGACTATTAGTTGTTGAATCGACTTAGGAGATATAGAGCCAGTAAGTAATAGTCTGATTTTTCAGACCATTGTACCGAATGGTCGTACGTTTTATGCTGCGCAAAGATCAATCAGTTTAATTTTGGCCGTTACAAGAAGTGGGTTATTGATGTAGACAAATGCTCATGTACCCTTTTACAGCTCATTTTATGTATGTTATTACCAAAGATGGCATAATCCAATCAGTCACTCAAAAGGGTCTGATAGTGGAGTCTAGCAAGTAAACGGGTTTCCTTGCATAATTTGAATATTAGGACACTGCTAACGTTTAAATTTCACAGATAGGACATACATGCCATATTCATAATTCCTGCAAAGTTCTGCAGAATTTGATGTTGGCTGTAAAAGGGACACAGTATCTTTAAAGATAATATTAAGCGATTTTAAAAGATTAACCTCCTTTGGTTGCATTTTAAAAGAAAGGGATTAAAGAATAAAGTTTGTCCCTGCCGCAGAATGATTTTAAGTATGTCGGCAATCATGGCTCAATACTATACATGTACATTTCTAATGACATTCTGATAAATCACATGGGTTACTCTTGTACGGTAAATACAAAGTGCCGTAAGATTATCTGGTACTTGAAATAATTCCTTGTTTTAGATATGGATGAATTTGCATGTACATAATTTAGGACAATCAACTTCAGGCCTTGAAGCAGTGGTGTTTCTCTGTAAACAATTTTAGTACTCTATACAATTGCAGAAAAAATAAAATGAAACTGATACATATTGTTTTATTATTGTGAACAAAGTTTCGTGTACATGTATTTATTTCCTCGCTTACCTTGTTCTATAAACTGTGTGATACCTCAGTCACACCAAAGAGACCGACAGAAGACCGACACTATATCAAAGAGACCAAAGAAACCGACACCAGACCGACACCAGACTAAATAGACCGACAGCTGGCCGACACCAGACGTAGGTCTGGTGTCGGCCAGACAGTCGGCCAGACACCAGACCAAAGAGACCAAATATGCCGACACCAGACCAAAAAGACCGACACCAGACCAGAGAGACCGACACCAGACCAGAAAGACCAAAGAGACCGACACCAGACCAAATAGACCGACAGCTGGCCGACACCAGACCGACACCAGACCAAAGAGACCAAATATGCCGACACCAGACCAAAAAGACCGACACCAGACCAGAGAGACCGACACCAGACCAGAAAGACCAAAGAGACCGACACCAGACCAAATAGACCGACAGCTGGCCGACACCAGACCGACACCAGACCAAAGAGACCAAATATGCCGACACCAGACCAAAAAGACCGACACCAGACCAGAGGGACCAAAGAGACCGACACCAGACCAGAGAGACCAAAGAGACTGACACCAGACCAGAGAGACCAAAGAGACCGACACCAGACCAAAGAGACTGACACCAGACCAGAGAGACCAAAGAGACCGACACCAGACCAGAGAGACCAAAGAGACCGACATCAGACCAAAGAGACCGACACCAGACCATAATTAAGGACCAAAGAGACCAACACCAGACCAAAGAGACCGATACCTGACTGACACTCGACCAAATAGACCGACACCTGGCCGACACTTGACCAAGGAGACCGACACCTGACCAAAGAAACCGACACCAGACTGACACCTAACCGACACCAGACCAAATAAACCGACACCAGACGAAAGAGACCGACACCTGACCAAATAAACCGACACCAGACTGACACCAGACCAAAGAGACCAACACCAGACCAAAGGGACCGACAGTAGCTCTGAGCCTGAAGGCCATGATGGCTATACTAATTATTTGTACGTTTTCCATTTCCAAGGTATACTGGGCATGTACGGTCAACATCCATTATTCATTTTCTTCACGGTGTACTATCTTGCTGTATGTACTTTCTTTTGTATATTGAACTGCCGAATAACATAATGAAATACAGTAGGCTTGCGGGTGCACTATGTGAGAGAGAGGGAGGATTGAGGAGTCCTGAAAAGGACTCTCGGTAATCTTTCTTGAGGGTGTGTAGTCCTAGTGTGTAGACTATCACTCCTGACGACGGATATTCAACCTGTTCGAAACGTCGAGCCACTCCCGCCACTCATCCTCTACATCCTTTTTTGAAGACTACACCAACAGTCCTTTTCAGGACTCCTCAATCCTCCCTCTCTCTCTCACATGGTGTAGCCGCAACCCTACTGTATATCTACATCACCATGCAAGCCGATACACAAGCAGCCTCTAACATGGTGATACTTGGCCTACTAATAACTACTACTTCTAATGATAATGATAATATACTAACAACAAAAAACAAAAATAATAATGATAAAGATAATTAAAACTTTCCATTATCCCAATGGCTGCAAACTAGTCGGTTTAGAATCAATGGCGATGTGACTGAGGGATAAGGATAACGTGGATGGGTTATATGTTTTTTTTTAAATTTTAATCAGACGTGTACCCCCCCCCCCCCTCCAAAAAAAAATACATATGAATAATAAATAAATACATATATACAACAACAAAAAAAGTGCGTACCCGGTGATGTGCTAGTCCAACTGGATCAGACTTTAGCCCTGTAACATTATAAAACGTACAATCCTGCTGCAAGTAATTGTATATTACGCTGCATTGTGTCTATCTGTAATATAATCAGTCGTAAAGGTTATATTATTAAGATTCAAGGTTCCAATGACTTTATTTCTCATGCACAACATAATGCAATGAAATTGCAATGGCATTTGCAATTTAATATAGCCTAAGTATATTACAGAAATATATATACAATGAAATAAGACAAGTATAATATTAATGACACGAGAATAGAGAAACTAAATAGAAGCAGAGCTTGTTGAACTATTAGTTCCTCAGAGGCTGTTTATCATGTAGTTATACGATTGATGTAATAGGATAGGATTTACTGCATGGTTGATGGAGATGAGATTAATCGTAGGGTTGTATGTTAAACAGGCTCTGTATCAAGGTGGGGGAGTTGCGTCCAGAAATTGAGAGGAGCCCCAGAAGCGGGAGGGGGTTGGGGAGGGGGGGGGGGGGGGGGGGCAATCGGTCTTACACGAAGAATATAGTTCGATTTGAAAATGGCATTGATAAGAGGTGGGGATGGGAGGGAATCGTTTTATCTCCTCTTCACTTTCCTAATCTTTCTATTTTCTCTGTTTCTCCATCTCTCTCTCTCTCTCTCTCTCTCTCTCTCGCTTCTACTGCAAGTTTCTCACTGGCCTCAGAGAGAGAGAGAGAGAGAGAGAGAGAGAGAGAGAGAGAGAAAGAGGGAGGCCGAAGAATGGGACAGAGTTTGAAATAAAGAGAGAAATGTGTAAGAAGGAGAGAGAAAAAGGTGATGGAAGAAGGGGGAAGGGGGGGGGGGGGGGGTTGAACACGCGTAAATATGATACGATCCATTCTAAACTCGCCCCCTTCCCTCACATAATCCACCCCGTACAATCACAGCCCTGCCGCCCCCTCCCAATGACTGCACCTACGCTACATAGTACTCGAGTACGTTTATGGTTGTATGTTTCCGAACTCTTGGATTGGGTCACCAGAATTGTTTTCTACCATAAAGAGCATCGCTTGTGTAAATACTCACATGTTTGGTTTTCTCTCGCGCTCTCTCTCTTTCTCTCTCTCTCCCTCTCTCTCTCTGTCTCTCTGTCTCTCTTCCTTCCCCTCTCTCTCTTTCTCCCTTTCCCGATTCGGGATTAAGCAAGCATTCATAAATGCGTTGGTTCAAGAGTCAAATTGCGAGCTACCAATATTCTTTCTTCTTTTGATACAGCCAAAGCACACAGTGACACGTACCAATGTGGGCGAAGTTAACCTCACGGACGAGCTGGCATACACTCGTGTCACGCGGCCTACTTTTTCGGATAAAGTCTACAGAAACTTGTAAAAAGAGACAACCGTGCTAATCAAAAGAAGTTCAAATTAAATGATCAAGAGATTCATTCATGTGAATCGAATGTGAATGTTATTGGAACAAGGATTTAGTTAAGTGCAAACTGTAGGCGTCGTCGAACGGTATAACGACGCCAGACGATAGTGGGGAATCGTCAGATTTGGAATACCAACTGCTTGCAGAAGTACTTGTCTTGATCAAACGGGTCTACAAGGAGCTAGTTCAAGGGCGTTGCTGTTGACTCAAACCAAGGATTTCTCCAAACTTCAAACTGAGGTATGTCATTGGGCATTTCAAGGAAATAGAGACAGAAGGCGTGTAGGCCGGTTAAGACATTTAAAGGGATCTGGTAACTTTGATTTAGCTCATGCTGCAATGATACATTTAGGTCAGTCAGGAACCCCATGACTTTTACAAGCCGATCGCCTGTCTGATTATCAAGATATTTATGATTGGAACTACATATTATGAAAACCGTTTGCCAAACGGTTTTCATATAACACTAAAGTCTAATGGGGAAAACGAGTATGGTAAAACCGGTCACTCAAAGATTTTTACTTTTTTGTATCTCAGATTTAACATTGTTAAACGACCCCTTTAAGGCGTTTAGGCCGCGATGCACTGTTGTTCTTTTATTCTCAATAAAACCATTATCAATTCAATTCAATTCAATCAGTACTATCGAGTATTATCAGTTCAGTTAGTTCCTTGATTGCAACTGAATCAGTTGTAATCAAGGAACGAACCGAACTTTTGTTTATGTTTAGGAGAGTGCACTTTACAATGTCGAAGTGACGAAGAATGGGTGATCTTAAATTATTATATTTTCTTGAAATATATTTTACGTATGTATTTTTATACTTATCTTTGAGCAGAACAACATTGTTTATTGTTTACTCTTCTTTTCTCCGATTTTCCCCGCCCGCTATGAACGATACACACTAAGCAGGAAATATCTTATGTTGGTGTCTGGATTACGTCTTTCATCTTTTTTTGTGTAAATGTTCCATTAATTTTCAAATTTGCCTACCATAACATTCTCGATTGACTTTGCATTAATGTAGCCCCATCATTTTTTTTTTACATACGAATTTTGCTGTAAGATGCAATATTTGAGATTCTAGAATGCATAGTTTCAGTATTGCAAACTTGAATATCTTCTTTCTCGCTCGGTCACTCCGCTCCCTCGCTCAATATATTAACCTGTAAAGCACCGCATTACTGGTCTTGCCATTAATTATTTATGATCAATACACAGGCACAGGCTTAATTGTGCCTCATAAAGAGTCATTGATTTAAATGGGATATCTGTCTCTGTCTCTCAAAAATCTGTAAAAATTATTGTTAACCTCCCTTCAAAAATTTAAAAGGCTTCATTAAGTATCTAAATCAGCGATTTGTAGCTTTCTAACCCCATTAAGCGAACAGCGAAAGGGAAATTATTAAAATTGCCGGTGTGGTAAAAATAAATAAAACTACAGAACGCAAATTATTATAAGCCTAATTATTATTATAAGTAATTTTTCAAAGCGCGTTACTCACTCCAGTAAAATGCACAGTTTGATCTTTCCTATTAAGTCGCTATGTTCCCTTAAATGTTGGTTTTCCTGGGTCTTGCCCCCCCCCCCCCAAGATAAAATAGTGTTTTGCCTTGCCTGCAACAGAAGCCCAACGGAGCCCCACTAGAGCGCCCCCCCCCCCCCCCCCCCCCCACCGCCACCCTGCATGTTTCTTCCAGGGCCGAGCCTCCGGGCCGACCCTGTCCATCCCAGTACTCTCAAAAGCGCTCCGCGGTCCCTGATAAAAAATGCAAATATATCAAAAGCAATATTACAATAATGAAATTGATGGGTAACTAACATTAAGATTATTCATCTGAATATAAAATTGGACTTCTGCTTCGTAAATGGCTTTCATGACCAAACAATAAACGAATCTATTACAGTGAATTAGATGACCTGGGCCCGGTTTCATAAAACTCGATGACAAGTTTAATACAAAAAACTGTTCAAAGCTACTGATTTCGTGGTATTTGATTAGCTTAGAGCAAATTCGTCATAGAAATAGGGCATTCGTTAACAATCGATAACAAGTTTTTAATGAAAGATGGCCCTGCGTGGGAGAGGGGGGGGGGGGGGCGGGGGCAATTGACCACAACCATAAAATTCAAAACTATAACCATTCATGATATTTGACCTTCACTGTTCAGCAGTTCACTAACCACAGGTACGAATAAAATGAAAGACCTCGGATTTTGGCCTACATGTATTAAACAAAAAAGTGAATGAAATTTGACCTAAATTTTTACAATGAAAAGGCTGAATTGGGGTCAATATTTTGAGTTAATCGGAGAATGAACCTCGTCTATTATAAACAAAGGGTCGTTATAAGTTTATGTTTTTGTACGACTGTTTTCCTTGATAGAACTGGGGCTATGGTATAGCTACGGAGTTGGCACGGGGAGGGGGGGGGGGGGGGCACGTGCCTCCAAATCAATTGGCGAAAATCAGGAAGAGACGGAAGAGGGGAAACAGAGCGTCGGAATATAACAATTAGATTCGTTCAACATGCAACCCCCCCCCCCCCCCCCTCATCATGCTAATAATTGGTCTTGATTATGATACCGCAATTTGCATTGCATCCACCGAGTGCGCCGGGGCTTCTCATGATGCCGGTGCCCCCCCCCCCCCCCCCCCCCCCCATCTGGATCCAATCTACGCCACTGAGTTGGGGGTGGGGGACTACGAAACATTAACCACCATTTATCGTCTGTTTCTTTCCTATCTGCTTCAGATTTTTTTCTCTTCACTCTCAGTTTTCTCGAAACGTATTATAATAATGATGTTCTATCCCATAACTCTTTTTCATTCGCTCCTCAGTTCGGGTTTCTCCTTTCGTGTTTGTAATACAGTGTATGTCCAAGAACAATTTACATATACTTTTGTCTCAATTCTTCTCAGTTTTGAAATATACATGTATTTCCTTGTTGTTGCTTGTTATTCAAATACGTTAAGAGGCATGATTGTTGTATTTTGTTTTATTTTTGTAACGACAGAATGTCTTATTTTAAGCCATGTTCTATCTATACCTAATAATTATCAACTTTGTTACTTAAGGACGTTGCGCTTCAAACATTTGTTGTTTATGCATTTTTCCTACTATGTATTATATCTCAATGTAACCCACTGTATTTTATTGTCTGTAAACAGTTATTTTACATGGTGAATAAATAAAACAAACAAACAAACATGTATGATGTATCATAAAGCCCAATCCATTTTTTTTCTTTTGAATTTTAAACAGTTGAACGTTAGGTTCTTATGAGATTGTTGACGAAAAGACGCGTCGGGTGAAAAATACTCTCTTTACATCATCATCATATAAGTGGGTATTATGAGACCGGGGTTCTGTTTATTTGGTCAAACTCTTAACCTCATTCAATGGAGCTTGGCGAATGTCGAATAGTTGATAGTCCTCCTCCAAAGAGACGCAGGCAATGCAAATAGCATGTTCTATTTGCATGTTGTATCTATAGTTCACCTCGATTTCGGATCTCCCCCAGTACACGGTTGTAAAGGGTGAAATAGTATTTATTTAATGCAATCGGGTCAACCTTATGAACCTTATTATGCAAGTTGAGACTAATGCTTGAAGAAAAAAAAGAATGGACTGGGTCATTTATGTTTGAAGAGTCGAAAAGTGACTTCATTTTATTGGTATCCGATTTCTTTTTAACTTGTGATTCCAAGTCTTGTGTTATTCTTGTGGACGTTAAACACGCAAGTATTGGATCGTCTTTTAAAGCAGGAAATTGTACACTCTCAAAAATATTTATTCAAATATGAATAGAATATATTCAGATCTGAACAAAACAACCGTATGAGGAACACTTACGAGAATACATTCAAATTGAACGGAGACTGGTTTCCACTGGGGCCGTGTTAAACATTGAAAATAACATTAATGCATGTTGCACATCTGATAACATTGAAAACCTCAATGGTATATTTATAAACGTAGTAAAAGCAAAAGAAAATGAAAAGTAATAGCATCACTCTTTATATAATACTGTGCCTTTGTTCATAATAGTTTTTGCATAAAAGCATAATTTAGGTAAAGGTATTACATCACATTCATAACAGTTGTGATATTTGAGTGTGTCGTTTTTTTAATATAAAAAGAACATTAAATGTGGGAATTTGAAGAGAAATATTGAACGATACTGGGTGAGCTGTCAGTTCACAAGATTATTGAATAGCTGATCTACTGTATTACAAAATTAAATCGGCTGTCACGAGGGTCACCTTATGAATTTCAAAGTTATGTTCTTCTTTGCTTACAGGTAAATTTGATTCAATGTCTACGCAGACATTCATTTTTTAACAGCAGTATCGATGAATAAAATGGTGGCAGATATTCGCATCATTTCTATGGTTTTAAAAACTGGTAAAAATAATTTAAAAACAACAAAAAAGAAAAGGAGAAGAAGAAGAAGAAGAAGAAAGAGAAGAAGAAGAAGACAAATTTAATAATAATAATAAGAAGAAGAAGATTGGAGGAGGAGAAGGAGGATTAATAAAAGAAAAAGAACCAAAATCAACTACCAACCAACCAAAACAAATCAGTCAACAAAACCGACATCATTAATTTTTCTACTAATTTTAAACCAAACAAAAATGTTTATCATCAGTGATTTCACGAATTACATGATCGAATGGTGTGTGAGTTACTTTGTGCCCTTCGTATGATGAAGTATAACGGAAAAATACCAGCATAATCACATTATCGATTCTCATGTTACAAACTGAATGTCTGTCTGGCCCGAAGCAGATGGCGTTCTGACGTGATAACCTGCGGGTTTCTGAAAAAGAACTTCAAATAATTTATGGGGGACATAACTTCTGAGGTGAAATTTTTTATTTTATCTAGGCCGCTGACATTTTTACCTCTAATAAGTTTACCTGTGACCTTTTTACTCTGGCATGTTTACCGCTGACATTTTTGCCACTGTCATTTTAACCCTCGCGGCGTTTCTACCTTTCTCATTTCTACCTCTAGAATCATTCCCCTGACATTTTACCTCTGATATTTATAGTTCTGACATTTTCACCTCTGGAATATTGTCCTCGTACAATTTACATCTGGTCATTTTTTTAACGTATGGCATGTTTACCTCTGACCTTTTTACCTATGACTTTTTTGTATATACCTCTGACACTTTTACCTTTGTCATATTGTACCTCTGACACCTTTACATTTATCATATTGTACCTCTGACACCTTTACCTTTGCCATATTGTACCTCTGACACTTTTACCTTTGTCATATTGTACCTCTGACACTTTGACCTTTGTCATATTGTACCTCTGACACCTTTACCTTTGCCATGTTGTACCTCTGACACCTTTACCTTTGCCATATTGTACCTCTGACACTTTTACCTTTGTCATATTGTACCTCTGACACCTTTACCTTTGCCATATTGTACCTCTGACACCTTTACCTTTGCCATATTGTACCTCTGACATTTTTACCTTTGTCATATTGTACCTCTGACACCATTACCTTTGTCATATTGTACCTCTGACACTATTACCTTTGTCATATTGTACCTCTGACATTTTTACCTCCGTCATTTTCACATATCACTGTTATGATCACAGGGGAGGCGAACATGTTAGACACGTCCCCCCCCCCCCCTCAGTTTTTTTTTTAGGGGGGATCGTCCCCCACGGAAAATTTGAAAACCGCAAAATTGCAACACAATTTTGGGCTCTGGAGGGCCCAAGAGCGCAGCGTTTAGAGTAATACAAATGCAATAACCTTTCGCTCGATCCTCGCATAATATCCTTCAAAATAGACAAGTAAATGTGTAAAAAATCTGTATTCCATCTTTATACTATAGTTCTGCTGATTAGGAATCTTATTTTGTATACGTCAACTTCAAAAACCTGTGAGGGGGTTGTCACTTCCGTCACCTTCGCCCCTCTCGTTCACTATTCCCTCGCCCCCCCCCCCCCCACTCCGTGTTTTTTATTTACACAATAGCCTGTGATTTTAAGGCTTTAATTTCAATAAACCCGCTCGTGAAGAGTGTAGCTAGCTACGAAAGCTTGGAAAACAGTCACAAACAATTTCGACTTTGATTATTTATTGCTTTGCCTGACTATTTATAAAAGCAAAAAATAGAACTGAATAAATACTGAGATTCGATCCCACAGCTATAACGTTGTATTACACTCTCCTTACTGATTGCGCTAACGACGGGTTGGTGAAAGGTGGGTTTGCATGATTATAGGTCATGAAAACAGTAGGAGGCGCGATAGCACAGTCGGTAGAGCAGTGGTCTCATAATCCGATGACCCGGGTTCGAAACCAAGTCGATGCGCTGCTTTGCTAAGGTATCACTCCTCATTACCAGCTCCCTCGGACAGGACCTAAAGCCGTCGGTCTTCTGGTTGTTTACTAATAACAAGCATTTATTGCTTTCTTAGCTATAGCTATAGCTATATTGTCAGGTAAAATAACCACCACCAGTTATAAAAGAAATCGCCTCTGGTTATGATCTAGACCGAAAAATAATGTCTCTTTCGTTCGTTAGCCTATTAGGGACTTTTAGCTTTGCACGTCGACATAGTGGACTGCTACGTGTGACGTCCTTCTTAAGGCATTGTGACGTTCCAATAAGGCACTGCCAGTGCCTTAAAAGGACGTCACACGTCCACTATGTCGACGTGCAAGTTTAAAAGTCCTTAATATTCTTGCAGCCGTATTTTAAATTGTTACGGCGCATTAAGGAAGATAATGTCATTCGTTAACAGTAACAGTTTAAAATACGGCTGCAAGAATTTTAACACGGATTTCAATTTCGACGAAGAAAATCCGGATAAAAGACCCTTAACACGTCATACAGTTAATCTAGTAAATGGAACCGATGTTTATTAGCCTAGGCCTAATTTTCGAGAATAAATGCATCGGTTATGAATCCGCTAAAATGACATTTTAGTCCAAAGATCATAATATTTTTTCCGCAGTCAATATGACGACGTGCTTTTGTGAAATTGGAATCGCTGTATTATGGTTCGGTAATTAAAGATAAAGATTTTGCAGTCAGGAATGTTATTGAATCTGATCCACCATATTTACATAGACAAAGTCTATAGGTATGAAAATTGAGAAGCTCGTTTCATAACAAACAATGCGTGATGAATTACGTTTCATCTTTGTACTTCGCATATTTTTTTCCTCCAAGAGTATGCCTAATTCTATGAACGTTTATGATAACTTTAGTTATCATGAAGGTTCTAAGCACGGACCTCCAAGGCAGTACCACCATTTTTATTCGTAGTGTCGGAATGCAGTCAAAAGATATTGAAACGATGCAGGGGAGGGTGGAGGGGGTAGTGCCATCTCGTTTTTGTGTTTTGCAAACCGTATTTTCGGTGCATTTGATTTCTTGTCACTTAAAGGTACTATGTTCCATTTGCAGGCCAAACAATGAAAAGGTTTAATTCCAACGGCATTTGAAAGATAATGATAATTCAGAACTTCCCTAAAAGGGCTTAAAAATGTCTTTTAAGGGGAAAATAATAATAATAATAAAAACGTTACTTATAAAGCGCTTACCACCGAAATCTCTAGCGCTAATAACGACCATTAGCTGTCAAACTAACTTTAGTGATTGCAAACCTTTTAGTAATAGTCTGATTTTCAGACTCTTTACCTAATGGTCGCACGTTTTGAGTTGCTCAAAGATTTAATCAGTTTAATTTTGGCCATTAAAAGAAGTGGGTTATTGATCATGATGTAGACAAATGCTCATGTACCCTAACAGTTCATTTTATGTATGTTAATACCATGAAAGAAAGAAGTCAGTCAATCACTGAATAGAGTCTGACAGTGAAGTCTAGAAAGTAAACGGGTTTAGTTGCATAATTTGAATATTAGGACACTGCTAACGTTTAAATTTCACAGATAGCTAGGACATACGTGACATGTTTATACTTCCTGCAAAATTTTAAGATTCTGATGTTGGCTGCACATGGGACATAATATAGTACCTTTAAAGAGAATATTGAGTTCTGCGAAAGGTGAAAAATAATTTATGACTTTTTTTTTTTTTTTTTTTGTGGAAAAGTATCATATAAAATCGTCCCCTGAAATGGACGGCTTTTCAAACGCCTTGACATTGGATTTAAGGTAATAATTAAAAGTTTAAGACCACAATTTCAGGGACTTTCTTAAAGAATTAGATTTAGAAGAAGAAGAAGAAGATGAGAAGGAAAAGAAGAAGAAGAGGAAGAAGGAGAACAACGAGAACAAGAAGAGGAAGAAGAAGAAGAAGAAGAAGAAGAAGAAGAAGAAGAAGAAGAAGAAGTAAAAGGAAAAATACTACTATTTGGGCGTATTGCGTTTGTGGTGCCATCTATTCAAACTTCGTCCTGTAAAGGCAAGTTTTCCGTGGGTTTCGCATTTTACTTCTCGTGACCTCACGAAAAATAGGTGGAAAGTGCAATCTGTAGTAGAGAGAGAGATAGAGAAAGAAAGAGGGAGAAAGAGAAAGGGGAGAAAGGGGAAAACTATATTTATAGTGATCAATCTGATTGCATAAATATTGGCCTATCGTTTCCACCTTTTCTGTTGTTCTCAGTGTAAACTTGCTGTGGGTGTGACACCGCTCCTGTAAACAGAATTGAAATGGTCACACTTTACTTTTGACTTTTTGCACCCCGATCGATTTCCGCCCGTTAGAAAACGACAAAGAGATAGGTGTTATATAAATCAAACGCTATGTCATTGATCGTGTGAATGGGTAAACCGTGCCCGAATTATTGATTCAAGCGAAACAGTGATGGATATGTTCACACGGATCCATAGTAGTTTTAAACGTGACTTTTGCGAAATCTCGAAGAGATTAACAACGATCCACCGATCGAAACGGGACCTTAAAGTATTTGAAAAAAGTATTGAAAGGGGAAAGCATTCATTTTAACTACAAGCTGGCGTCGGCACGACCATTAACTCCGAGTGAGGACTCTCCCCCCCCCCCCCCCTCTCCCCTCCCAACCACGCTTCTGCGGTGGCTTGTAACTTTGATTCAACTTAAAGCCATCGCACTCGTTTGGCCAGGAGGGATTAGACCTCCCTGTATGGTCTCTGGTTGGAGGTTATCTCATCAAACCAGCTCTCAATTAACATAAGAAAAAGGGGACCACGAGGGATCAACGGGTACCGCTTGGGCATTGTTTGCTATAAAGAGGGCGCAAGTAGCTTCAAGTATAGTGCAGTCCCGCTTTAAAGCTTTGCAACCGCGAGTACGTCCGCATTGTCCCTAACTACGAGATAACATCAAAGTTAAAACCGCGACCTAAACTTGGCCTATAGGCACTGGCGTGTGAAACTCACTGGTAATAGCGGGAAATGAATAGAGAGAAATTGTAGTGGCCGACAATAGGCGACCGGTCGAACAACCTTCTGAAAACAGATACCGCTATCGTAGGTTTATGTTCTTCTTCTGAGGTGTGTCAACAGACAGGTGGTTGGTATACTCAGTACGCTGCAGGTGGGTGCGAAGATAGTACATCCCGCTGTGACGCGGCGCTTTGATCAGTAGCGTTCAAAGAGTTTGACTCTTGATTCCAGAATCAAACGGTGTTGAACTGTGGAAACCTTTGCTGATGATGGTAATGACTAAATTCTATATTTCAGATCAGTTTTGTTTTGTTTACCTCGCATGCCATCAGATCTTTATCGTAAATGCAGCTTTCTATATCTACGATGTTCGTTTTGGGAGAGGGTGCGTAACATTTGCTTTTAGTGTCGTAATTCTTCGCGGTAACCATCAGATACGTTTGGCGTCTTCTGAAGTTTATACACGTGTCCTAGTTTGAAACCTTCGAGCCAAGTATTTCCTAAGAGCAAGTGATTCATAATTATGATTATGTAGTACTTTGGTTAACATCATTGCTATCAATATTCTGTTCATAAGCATAATAATTATAATGATTGTTTGTTTCTTATACTACATGTATAGGTCCATATCACAATATTCGCTTTTGTATAGGTTTTATATATTTCAGAACCTTGGTGTATGACCGTGATTTAAATTATATATATGCGTGTGTGGGGGGGGGAGGAGGGGTTGGCATCATAATGTCCGAGTATTAACTTCCAACATTCTATAATTCAGTTAGTGTTATGTTAGTGAGTAAGAATGGGAGGGCGGAGAAGGGGGGAAGAGACGAAGATTCTTGCAGATGCCGTATACTCGGCCTGATTGGGGTGTGCAGGTGAACCATTACAGTTATTTGTAGGCCCTTTATTGAGGTACTATAATATATACACCTGCACAGCACTTCATGATCAGTACGAGAATACACCTCCCGACGGTGGCCTGTAATTATAGCGAAGAAGAAGAAGAAGACCCACTAAGCCCCTTCCCCCAATTAGTGCTTTCTCTTTGTGTATCACTTCGTACAATTAAACTTCGAGGTCGAATAGCGACTGATTCTTCTTTTCAGAAATTGGACTTGTTGTTAACAATAATTGTTTAACCCATGTATAACAGATATAATATACAATATAACAGACGCAAGTAGTGACAGCGTTTGTAAAAGTGTTGTATTCCAGTTGTTATCTTGGGTAACCGAAAACCGAGTACAAACGGACTGATTGTACGTTCCGGTTAATGTAGTTTGGGGGTTTCGGACTGTTGTCGATTTTGGAGTCCCACTCGTCGATTTGACTGGGGTATAGAGTACCGAAGCTGTGACATCGTAAAAATCTTTGTTTTTTTTGGATTTCCCTTTTTTTTTTTTCATTTTCCGAAAGAGTATCACAAATTATGTCCAAATGTCGAAAGCGAATCGAATATGTTAAGCATTGGCTAAGATATGACCATCTGAATAAAAAGATTTCCTATAGGAGCTCAGTGTTATTTTGCTCTGGTTCGTAATGTTATGATTCATAAAAATGTGATCCAATGTGTTATGATATTCCGTCATGGAATTTGCAGTAAATCAACATTAGGGCAAGGTCATAAGTGAAGGGTAGCAATATGCATCGCTTTTGTTCGACTGTTAATTTAAATTGCCTATTTGCCCGAGCATGTTCAACAGCATGGCGCTTCAGAACGGTAATGACCAAACAGGAGCAAATCGCGCGTGACACGTGATCATGGTGCATGAATTTCAATTTCAGATTCTTTAGAATTTGACATTGATTTTAAGGACGTCTAGTTAGGATTGATAGCCCACTGTCTAAAAAAAAATCGCACTCTCATATCAAAGAAAGAAGTAGAATTGCGAACAAAAGCTACTTCAGGTATCAACAAATATTAATTTGTTGACAGCAGGTCGTATCAGCATGCAGTGCCAAGGTCACGCTGATACCGTTGTAGTGCGATGTCAGTTCGTTCCCCAATGAAGTTGGTTTGCTGCAGTACATAATGTTTTGTATCACTAATGCACTGAAAAACAAAAGTAACAAAACATTTTTAACACATATGTAACATGTGAGATTTTATGGAACACACGATGTAAGAATGCGGAAAAGTAAATTTATACAATGAGGAAGGTGATGTTGCATGACAAAAAAACAACCAGATCTCAAACCAAGCATGACCCTCCCAGAAAAAGAAGAAAAAAAACATTAACAAAAAATAAAGAGTAAACAGCACTAGGTGCTACAGGACTGTTCTCTGGCAGTTTAAGGATTAACTCCAGCTAGCTAATACATCACAAGTGCTCGAGTAAATCAAGTGATTCACCTATATTTACCCTAGCTATGCATGCAGCCCCAACCAGATGTATGATACGTACGTCTAGCCCCCTAAAAGGTAATGCAGATTTCAAAAAAGTAATCTATTGTCTAATGGCCGTTATTTGGCCATTAAGTGTTTGCGCACTCGCCACTTGAGGCTCTGGACGCCGTACTCTTTTATTTTTTTCAACTTTTGCATCTGGAAGGTTTTTTTCCATTTTCGAAGTGCAGAGTGAACGAGGCTTAAAGGTAAAATAAAGACCAGTTTTGGAAACGCCTCCATTTCAAAAAATGAAATGGAAGCTCTTATTACCAATCATGTGAAAGAATATGCTTTGACTAATACGTGATGATACAAATTTTGCCTGGAAACCGCCTACTAATTGATATATTTGGAAATTTACTATATCTATCTGGACTGGATAGATATAGGGTAGTCCCATATACATCTTTCTGTGTACAGTGCATTTAACAATAACATTACCAAGACTGGGCCAAATTTCTTATCATTTTGATGATTCCAGAACCATGCAGTACACAGCAATACTTATATGCTAGATGATCAACCTTTTCTGATCGATTCTACAACGTTTCTTTCACAATGCAATCGCATGACCAGAACTGGTCTATACCTTTACGTCATGCGTAGCTGTTCTTGCTCTAGGCAGGGCATGACGAAGCGTGGATATAATGGCTATACATGTGCCTTGTTTCATAAAATACAAAGACTATTGTAAGCTACTGAAAGCGTAGAATTTGATGGGCAGAGAGCAAATCGTCATAGATATTAATCATTTTTTATTGATAACAAATTATGAAACAGGGCGCTGGCGTCTCTACGCATTATGAATTTTTGATAACAATGCGTAAAGGTCTTTTGGTCAGTGGCTGGTGTGCATTTACAACTTTTCACTTTTGACCCTGCCCCTTATTTTGATGTACTGCTCATTCTATGGCTGGAAAATCGTAATAAATAGGGTATCATTTTAAAGAAGAATAAACACACTTTCTGGCGATAATAATCAAACCGATGATTATGCCACGATGAGAGAGCTATAATCGACACAACTTGAGTTTCCAAACTGTTGTGAGGGGTGTGTAACAATTCTATGCATTTCGAGGGAAATTTTTTTTAATTCTTCATTTGTTATCTTACAGTAGAGTTTTGATCAGTAAAATCTAAACAAAAACAAAAAAAAAATAGTTGGAAATCTCGTTCACTGATAATCACAACGCATTGATTTAACTAGAAGCCCGACTGCTGAGAACACAGCATTCTTCCAGAATCTGGGGTAAAGGTAACAAATAAAGATTAAGACGTCTAACGATTTGTTTTGTTGTTGAATTACAAAAAAATTATGTACTTTTTAAATGTATCTAAATGGACAAGAGTGGTCATACAGTATTTGAGCAGTCATATTATGTTTCACTTTATTTTGAATGGAAATCCACGATCGAAATAATGAATCCATCTCAAATGATTAATACTCGAAACTGCACTTTTAAGTGGCTTCCACTATAATTTGGAGTGGCTTCAACTCCAGAACAATTGATGATCCCTTGTATGGATCTTAAAACAGTAGATTAATAATATGTTGCCCCTTTTAAAGCCCAATTGCACTACTTGTAGCTACTTGCTCCCTCTATATAGAAAACAATGCCTAAGCGGTGCCCGTTGGTGCCACATGATCCTCTTTTTCTTATGTTGATTGAGAGCTGAGTTCATGGGATAACCACCTGTCAGTGACCAGCATGGTGGTTTAATCCCTCCTGGTCAAACTAGTGCAGACTGGCTTTAAAATGCATGCGTCAAGTATAAAATCATTGCCTTTTATAGATAAACCCCTTTTCTTTTGTTCCTTTTCGTTTTCCCTTTTCCTTCAATGGTACGTGCCCCCCCCCCCCCCCCCCCCCCACTCAGCTTCTTCATTTGAAATGTATTTTGGTATGAGACTGTCATTCAAATTATTGTTCACGGTTTTGCTCGGGGCATGACCCGTTTTAGCAAATATCCTGTCATGTTTGTAGAAATTAATGTCATGCTTTAGTGCGTCAAGGTTCGGGATGTTGACAAGAATGTTAATAGTGGGAAACATGTTGACGCGCCAAAAAAAAAAAATGAGCGCTTTTAATATTATAGCTGGAGCATGTCTTCCTGTTTGTCAATGCATGTCAATCATCTAAAGTATGAAATGTTTGGTCAATGTTTTGTTTTTTGCACCTGAACATACCCAAAATCCTCTTCTAAAAACAATTCATTATTACCTCCCTATATGTGGCAAAGGCACTGGGGTCACGCAATTACTGAAGAGCGAAAACAGAAGGGGGAAGGGAATAGGAAGAAGGGGATGGTAAAAGAAGATCAGACGAACTCCACAAGGTTTTCTCACTCTACCTGCTTTTTCTTTCACATTTAGTAAGACAGATAGCCTTCCCCTCCCTTATTGACTGTACTCACTGTAAGCAATGTTTAATTGTCCTAAATTCCCCCAAAGCTTCTGATAAATGCATGGTTGAGGTATTTATACAATTAAATACACACATTTGAGGTCTGAGGATGAATAAATTACCGGGAAACATCATGCCCCATCACAATCAAGGATCATGTCAAATAGGAATCAAATTCGCCTCCCTATATTCTGACTGAGCTCTTTGTCTGTCATGACTAAAGGCTTCTACCGTTTCGGGTGACGGTGGTGGTGGAGGTGTATAGGTCCATTGTTGAGGGGTGTATTTAGACCGGATATCCTTCAAGAATATTACCTCAGTATGTATCACTATAATTCGGGAGATGTTGATCTGTAGAGTTTAAATGAATGACCTTCCGGAAACATCATGCCCCATACGAATCAAGTGATTATGTTGTCGGAGTTGTCAAATAGGAATGTCAAATCAAATTTGCCCCCTATGTTCTGACCTAGCTCTTTGTCCGTCATGACTAAAGGCTTCTACCGTTTCAGGTGACGGCGGTGGTGGAGGTGTATATGTCCATTGTTGAGGGGTGTATTTGGACCGGATATCCTTCAAGAATATTACCTCAATATTTATTACTATATTCGGTAGATGTTGATCTGTATTGTTTAAATGAATGACCTTCCGGAAACATCATGCCCCATTACAAACAAGGGTCATGTGGTCTGAGTTGTCAAATGAAATTTGCCTCCCTATGTTCTGACTGAGCTCTTTGTCAGTCATGACAAAGGACTCCACCCCGTTTCGGGTGATAGTTGGTGGTGGAGGTTTATTGAGGAGTGTTTTAAGACAGTATATCCTTTTTATAATTGTTATAATTCGGTAGAATGTTGATCTGTATCGTTTAAAAACAAAATGTGTCAAAATGTGTCTCAAACTTGGTGACAATTCCCTGCGGAGAATTATGAGGTGTCATTTAAACGTCAGCATTTCGGTCGCTACACTCTTCACCTAAAGTAAATCCTTTTCAAAAAAATTGTTTTATTTCATCTCTTCTTTACCGTCTATCTGTTCATGCAGGCTCAACCTGATAATTCCAACACCATGCATAACGGCAAAGAGGTCGACGCCACACCTGACGCGATACCAATATCAACCATCTCCTCCTCCTCCCCCTCCTCATCGCCTCCTACCAATGGAAGGATGGTTTCCAATGGTTACGGAGAGGATGCTGGGTCGGATGATGCAGCAGCTCAGAAGCAGGCGGATGCGATCCTGGCCAAGCTCAAAGGGGACATAACGTATGGAATAGAAGACACTCCAGCTTGGTATATATCCGTGTTACTCGGATTCCAGGTAAAAATGATATTACCTGCATGTCTGTCTGTCTCCGTCTCTGTCTCTATCTCTGTTTTTGTCCCTCTGTCTCTATGTCTATATGTCCGTCTGTTCGTCTCTCTCTGTCTCTGTCTTTCTCTCTCCCCTCTCTGACTTTCTGTCGCTCTCTCTCTCTCTTTCTCTCTCCTTGTCCATCTCTCTCTCTCTCTCTCTCTCTTTCTCGCTCTTCCTTCTCTCTATATCTCTCTATCTCTCTATTTACTCGGATCCCAGGTAAAAGATATATTACCTGTATGTCTGTCTGTCTCTGTCTTTGTTTTTGTCTCTCTGTCTTTCTGTCTCTATGTCCGTCTATTCGTCTATCTCTGTCTCTCTCTGTCTCTCGCTGTCTCTCTCTGTCTCTCTCTCTCTCTGCTCTCCTTGTCACTCTCTCTTTCTCTCTCTTCCCCCCTCTCTCTCTCTCTCTATTTTTCTCTCCCTCTCTGTCTCTCTTGCTCCTGTATCTTTCTATTTGTCTTTCCGTCACCCCCCCCCCCCCACTCTGTTTTGTTGTTGTTGTGTGAAAAGTTGTAAGGACATGTGACATAGTCTCATGTCATTTATTATTGCATTAACACGATTAATGTGGTAGCTATGTATACATAGCACGTTTCCCTTCAGTTGAATGGGGAAGAATATATATGTATACAAAAAAAAATAAAAAATGAAAGAATAATGCAGAAAAGCAACGTGAAAATAATATGGCGACACTTTTCCACATGTTCCCCTCACCCGATAACTTCATTCGCATGCTGTCGGCTTAGTAAGTCCGTCGCCCCCGGCCACTCTGCCACTGGTGCCAATAGAAACAGTAACAGTAACCCCTTCATATAGGCTCGACCCACGCTCTGCCATTGACTTGCATATCATCTTATTATTGTAATAAATGGGTCCCATTATTATGGCACTTTTACTCTACTCATTTGCTTCAAACTTTGTACCAGTTGTACAGTCTGAAGTAAATATTGCCTGTTATCAGAGGGATGATTCCAACAACGAAAAATCGGAAGAAAATGCCGACACATTCTCTTCTTTATGCTTGCTCAAGTGAAAGTTTGAAGGTTTTCTTTAACCATATAGTCACAGACAATGGTCAACGCTATTAATATTATTACTTGTTTTTTCTGTCCATTCCGTTCCAGCATTATCTGACGATGATTGGTTCAACCATCGCCATCCCTCTTATCCTCGCACCAAGTCTCTGTATCAGCGACAACAATGTCGCTTTGGCCGAGGTCATCGCAACCATGTTCTTCGTATCCGGTGTCGCAACCCTTCTACAAACATTCGTCGGTAACAGGTACGAAATGGACGATGAAATCGAGAAATGGTGATGACGATGGCGATTTTGGCGATGATGAGGATGGTGGTGATGGTGAATGTATTGTTAATAATGAAAAGGAAGTTGATAATAATGGTGTTGATGATGAAAAAGTAATGATAATTGTGACATCCGTTCAACCTATTCTAACCGTCCAATTGTATTTCAATTATTTTCATATCTACTGTAGATCAAATCAGATACCCGGACAGCTAGTTCTAACCGTTCGGTGTAATTGAATTGGGTCCGATTTACTACAGATCGGATCAGATATCTGTTCGGCTAGTTTTAAATTTCATCGTAACTAAACTCTTCCATTCACCGGTTTCGTGTTTATCCCTTTGCTGCTATGTAATAGACCATATATATACATATGTATACCATACCAGCTCATTTTTTGTTACCGTTTATTGTATTTGAATTGTTATTCATATACTGCAGATCGGATGGGATACCCCTTCAACTACTGTCGGTTTAACCGTCAACTGTATGCGAATCGTGTCATATGTGAGATAGATCACATCAGAGATCCGCTCAGCTAAGCACCCATTGTGTATTATTTCCTATGAGTTATAGACCTAACGAATCTCCGTTTAACCGTCCACTGTATTTTATCCGTTTGTCATCTATTCTAGATTACCCATCGTGCAAGGCGGAACCTTTTCTCTCTTAGCACCCAGTTTCGCCATTTTGGCTTTGAAGGGACCGTGCTTAGATCCGCTACCAGGTGAGAGCTAATTCAAATATCAGGTTTATTTCTTTCAAACGTGGAAAATAATATGACAATTGTGAGCTTTCGCATCGTTATAATTCTAATGAGAAGAAGTATAAATCATAATTGCGAATGTTCATTAACAATTATACCGAGAAAAATATAGTTATTATTCACAGCCATTTAGCCTGCCAAGTGTTCATATCATTTTTTTGTTTTACAATCCTATATACCCATTTTACAATCTTTGCTTTCATTTCTTGCGATATTCATCAAAAAGATATAGTCTAGTCAGTGGCGGATCCAGGGGGGGGGGGGGCCCGGGGGGCCCGGCCCCCCCCCCCCCCTTGAGAAAAAAATCATGTAAAATCACGCGATTTTTACCTTTTTTGGGGGTTGGGCCCCCCCCCCCTGGCGCTCAAGGGGGGGGGTGCAAATTAAAAAATTTCGAGGACCAAAAAAAAAAAAAAATGTGCTCACTACCCCCCCCCCCCCCCCCCCCCCCCCCCCACTGAGCGACTTTTCGGCTGGCTGAGTCGTTGCAATTTTTTTTTGGGACTTAAAAAAAAAAAAAAAAGTGTCCGCTTACCCCCCCCCCCCCCCCCCCCCCCCCCCCCCCCCCCCACTGAGCGACTTTTCGGCCGGCGCGATTTTCAAATTTTCGGGAGCAAAAAATAAATAAAGTTGGGCCCCCCCCCCCTAAGAAATCCTGGATCCGCGCCTGAGTCTAGTGATGGCAAGTATGTTATAATCTCGATGGTGCCAAAAGCTTATGATTCACGAAATTCCTATTTACAACATATTTCTAGACATTCTCTTTCAGCATACCATTCAATGGCCAGTGCTTAGCTTTGTCTTTAAAAAGTGTGTCATTTTTTTTAAAGAATATTTTGAATCTTCAATCCTGAACCATGTGGCTATGCCACAGTGGCAAATATAGAGAGGTAATAATAAACCGACTCTTTAGCTACCTGGTATATGTTTTGTTGTGTTGTATTTATTTTACGTCATTTAAAAAAAAACATCAACAAATATATATTTACAATCATAAAGACACACCTATATACATTTTTTAAAAAATTAAAAAAGGAAGACGGAGAGATGGCCCTACTCAGCGTCGTTAGCATAACAAAAAGCATAACAATGGTTTTTTTACAGAGGAGTCCCTGTGCAGGTGCTGTTCTTTTGGTCCTTTCCCTATTCCATACTGTATTTTGTATTATTTTTGTTGTGTGTGTCTTTTTTATGGCGAGGGGGAAATACGATATCTTGAATCTTGAAGCATATGTGTTGGGGCATTAAAAGGTGAATGTACGGACATGTATGTATAATATCAAAACCGGAAATCCTAGCGGAAGGGGTATTGTCTGTGACGTAGAAAGAGCGACCTGCATTACTTATTATTCTTTACCCTGTTCTCAGAAAATGCCACCGATGTGCCGCCCGAGGTGCTGGCAAACAGAACAGAGTTCTGGAGAGGCAGGATGAGAGAGCTTCAAGGAGACATTATGGTTGCGTCTTGCTTTCAGGTATTAAAGGGGAGGTCCACACTGATGTTCAGTTAGTTTTAAAGCCCATCTGTACTAGATTACATGAGGGATTAGACCACCCTGCAAGGCCACTGGACAGGTGGTTATCTCATCAAATCAGCTCTCAATATTAACATAAGAAAAAGAGGATCATGGGGACCAATGGTCATCGATTAAGCATTGTTTTCTATATAGAGGGAGCAAGTAGCTACAAGTAGTACAGTGGCGCTTTAATAGAAGCAGAGAACGAGAGATGTCATGTCAGTAAAGGTTTGAGCAAGAACCGATTAAAACATACAAAAGTTGTGATGTTTGAAGGTGCTATCAATGAAGCACAAATTGGCAACTCTGTGACGTATCTTGCTAGCTCCTTTCCCATAAATTTTGCCCTGTACTGAAATACTTAAAAATAATTATATTTTCCCTTAATAATATTTTCAATCATACATTCACCCCTGAATATATTTATTGCAAATATATGTTTTTATACAACACCTCTATGCAACAAATCTATTCGGTTTTGGGAAGGAGGGACATTCATTTTCCTTTAAAGACCACAATGACCTTACTTACATTGTCAAAATATCCAGGTTATAACTGGCTCATTGTCTATATGAAATTCCTATAGAGTCACCATGGATAAATTAAATACGTTGCATTGATTTACTTTATAATTCAGGGACAATGCTAGCGAGAGAGTACAGTCAGTACACCGTTTTGTTTGTTAATATCTTTATTTAATGATTGTTTGTTGTTGTGGCTTGAATGCATTTTTTTTTGCCAGACAAAATTTGAAAATTCCCCCCCCCCCCCCCTTGAGAACCAGGGGAGTTAGCCCGTCTTCTTTTTAACAAATAAAGGTAAAGATTAACGTGTTTTTACCTGTTTTTCCCAAGGCGAGGGGGCCCGGGCCCCCTCCCTGGATCCGCCACTGCTTGAAGGTGAATTCTATTTTTATTATTTCATTGGAGGGAGGGGCACGCACTGGCACACCCTCCCTCAAAATAGTGATGACTGTAATGTTACATTAAAGCTTATCTGCCGTAGTTTACAGGAGGGATTAGACCGCTCTGCAAGGTCACTGGACAGGTGGTTATCTCATCAACTCAGCTCTCAGTTAACATAAGAAAAAGAGGATCATGGGGGACCAATGGTCACCGATTAGGCATTGTTTGTTATATAGAGGGAGCAAGTAGCTACCAGTAGTGCAGTGGGCCTTTAACAGCGTCCTACCTCTGTGTCATCCTCTAGGTCATCATTGGAATCACAGGAGGAATCGGTTTCTTGCTTCGTTTTCTTGGACCCCTAGTCATCGCTCCTACCATCGCACTCATTGGTCTGTCTCTCTTCCCTACTGCTGCTAGCTATGCTGGGTCACACTGGGGAATCTCATCTCTGTGAGTCTTCTTCTGTCATGTCTGTATTTGGTATAGATACTGACATTAAAGCCCGTCTGCACTAGTTTGGCCAGGGGGATTAGACCCCCCCCCTGCAAGGTCACTAACATGTGGTTACCTCATCGAATCAGCTCTCAATTATCATAAGAAAATGGGGATCATGGGGGGCCAACAGGCACCGATTAGACATCGTTTACTATATAGAGGGTCAAGTATCTATAAGTAGTACAGTGGGGCTTTAAAGCATCTCCCAAACATTTTTGTTGTTGATATCCCTGTCATTATCTCTAAACCGACAGATAAACGAAGAATGTTCTGCCATTTTGAGTGATGTAATTTTTGTGTTCGGTCTTTTTTCGGTCTTTTGTCCGTTTTCTCTTCGGTGTAAGTACTGGTATAAACATGTCGGGTGAATAATAACTAGACAAACGAATCATGAAATCCTTATCAGTTTAATAAAGACTGATTTTAACCTTCAATCTACTTTACTTTGAAAAGATGGGCATGATGTAGGAGTTACTACACAACAGAATCTGTTACCAAAGCCACGACATTTTCCCGCCCCCCCCCCCTCCCAATCAGTGTATTTAGGGTACGCATATGCGTGTTCCCTCCTTTTGAAAACACCCCCTATAAGTCCGATGTGTAAAGTCAATTTTGTGTATGTACGAGCCGGACTTTGGTGCGTAAAAAGTACCCCTCTCCCGGACATTTTGGTAACACGCATGCGGTCATTCCGACCCCGGAGTGGGGGGGGGGGGGGGGGGGTGGCCAAAGCCAAGACATTTTATAGAACAGTATAGAAATCATTAAAGCAATTATAAAATAAACGGTATTTCATTTATCTTTTTGTTTTCCTTTATTTTTTTCAGAACGATCGGATTAATGATCCTGTTTTCCCAATATCTAGGTCGGGCATACATCCCGTTCTGCGCTTTCTCAAGATCGCAGAAGAAACTTCGTCTAGTTAAGATGTACATCTTTAGGCTCTTTCCTGTAAGTGTAGACAAGCATTATTGTTTCGATTTAAATGCTAAGGAGTACATTAAACGAGAAAGAGAGAGAGGGAGAAAAAGGGAGGGAGAGAGAGAGACAGAGAGAGAGACAGAGACAGAGAGAGAGAGGGGGGGGGAAGAGAGAGAGAGAGAGAGAGAGAGAGTGGGGGAAAAAAAGGGGGGGGGGGTGGGAGGGTTCCACCAATACCGAAGACCTGCTCCGGGGTTTATTTTGTCAAAGATTTAGGGTTAGCATAGGGTTGCAATTTTGATCAAGGCTACGTTTTTTTCAAAGGAGCAATTTACCCATAATTTCGTAGAGCCAACATTACCGGTTGCTCTATTCTAAAAGTATTTTACGTTTAAAGACACATTTATCATCCATCTAAAATATTAGTTTAAAAAATTCATTTTTAGCCACAAAAGTCATGTAATAAATATGGCTTAGCGTGCCGCGCAACATAAATAATATGTTATTAAATGGCATAGAGACCACGAGGAGGAGAGGTATATCAATGATATTTATTCAACAATCCATGAGTATCTCGGTTTCGCATATTCGGTGTGTAAACATTTAAAACAGTTTTTAAAATGATTCAATTAACATTAGTAATCACGTTGTTGTTTTTTAGGTAATTTTGGCGATATTGTTATCCTGGCTCTTTGCCTACCTTCTCACGAGATTTGATGTGTTTCCGGACAGTCCGAGTGTTTACGGATACCTGGCCAGGACCGACATCCGATCTTCGGTTATCCAAGACGCATCGTGGTTTAGATTTCCTTATCCGGGTACGTGCGATCACTGGGATAAACAATCGAGCTAGCCTTTAAATGCATATCTTCGCTAGTTTGGCCAGGAGGGATTAGACCTCCCTGCGTGTTCACTGGCAGGTGGTTATATCATCAAAATAGATCTCAATTACCATAAGAAAAGGGGAACAAGGGGGGGGGGGGGTCAACGGGTACCGCTTATGTATTGTTGACTGTATAGAGGGCGTAAGTAGCTACAAGTAGTGCAGTCCCGCCTTTAAGAGCAAGGAGGGGAGGGCGAGTGGGGGAGGGGGCTTGAGGCATGTTACCTCATGATTTCCTGTTGTCTCTTCGACCCTGTGAGAAATTAGGGGCCGGGAATCGTTTTTCACATAAGCCAAGTAATGCATTAGAATGTTATATCAAAACATTGGTATTTGTCGCTAGGCCACTATACGGTGTTTAGCAGAATCTCTTTCAACGCAACTCCACAATGTTTGTATGCCCCCTTCCCCCCCGAAACTCCCCGAAAATCAGTGACGCCCATTTCACAACGAGCATCGAATGGAAACGTTTGTTTTACAGAACTAGTTCTCCGATTTAGTTGTGTGTTTTTTCTCTCTTTATGTACAGATTATTTCAAATATGAAATCCTCTTCGGTTCCCATTTTCGTCTTGGAAACATTTGAATAATAGACAATTTTATAACGATGATGATGATGGTGATGGTGATAATGTTCAAGATTCTACAATGATAAAAATAATGATAATAGTAATGATGATAATGATTATAAAAATAATAGTAGTAATTACAATAATGATAATGTAAACAATAATGACAACAATAATGATAATAATTACGATAAAAACAATAATGATGATTATATTATGTTACTCTATTTTGTCCTTTAATTGGTATTTTTTCACGTAGGTCAATGGGGTCTTCCCACCGTCACTGTCGCCGGAGTCTTCGGCATGCTAGCAGGGGTTCTCGCCTCGATGATCGAATCCGTGGGCGACTACTACGCATGTGCCCGACTAGCTGGAGCCCCGCCCCCTCCCAACCACGCGGTGAACCGTGGTATATTGATCGAAGGTTTATCGTGTGTGCTCGCCGGAGCTATCGGTTCGGGGAACGGGACAACATCGTACAGTGAAAACATAGGCGCCATCGGCATTACAAAGGTCAGTCGTGTATTTTCTTTAACAAATTAAAGGGGACGGGGATGTGCAGGGTGGATTCGAGTCTTGTATCCACAATAAAATCAGAAAGTGAATAATAAAAAAGGAAAGATACAAAATGGGTTATTGCTGCGATTGTGAATTGACCGTTTACATTTAACAACTAAGTCATTCATATCAAGTTTTGTAATTTTCAAGTATAATTATGGACAATTATGGGTAATTATGCTGCATTATTGTAGAGCGCTTAGAGACTTCTGA